>WBMV01000270.1:334492-508199 GCA_013396655.1 Campylorhamphus procurvoides | reverse complement strand
GGGGGATGGGGGGGGAGGGGGGTTGGGTCCTTCCTAGGAAAGAGTATCCTTTCTATATCACTGCTCTTTAGCCCATGGAAAATCATCAGTATCAGACTGCAATCACTTGTCCATGGCTGCAGGTTGGTAAACACTTCTGCTAGGCGTAACACTTGCTATAGCTTTCAGGTTACAAAATAGTGAGCATACATTTATTTTTCTTAAAGAGTGCCTATCAGAGAGGGTAACAAAGCATCTTAAAGGAAGACTGAGGATTACATACCACCCTACAGCTAGCTGAACACTTCACACATAAGAACATATATTTAAAAGCAATTTTGCAACTCAGTTTTTAGAAACACACCACCGATTAGGGTAAACATATAAAAGCTAGCATCAACTGCATTAGGAGCTGCTGTTCTGAAGACACAGTAGCCCACATCCCAGAAGGACAATGAAGTATAATATGCAAGCTCATTTAATCACTGTATCCAATTACAAGTAAATCATCACACACATGCTCATGTCTGAATTTTAAAAAGTAAATAGATCATGAATAGTCAAGCCAAACACTGTGAATCTCTGGATTCACAGATTAGCAGGGAAGTGGTGCATTCACTTTCCATTCCAAATTTTTTGTTCAGTTTCAAGCTTGATGGTACAGAGCTGACATTTTCTGCATTAGAGAACACAAAATCCTGGCAAACATTCACCCCAACAGAGCTTGTGTATGGTCTAATGACAGACTTTCCTTGTCTCTCTGCCCTGGTTTGTACCGAGGACTCCCCTAAGTCACAGGGGTTCAGAAGAGGAGCTGGCTTTCTTCTTAACACTATGAATAGCAGCACTTCGGTCAACTGCTCCTGCACTTGGCTGTAAAACTCCCTCATCCCAGACCTGCATGACCATATCCTCCAGGAGGATGTGAATGCTCTCCATTTGTCAAGAAAACCCAGTACAGCAGCTTCTTACAAAGTTGATGCCACTTCCATGTTTTTCAGATGCTTTTAGAAAATTGTTATTAAATATTTATCATTCTTTGTAATCAAGAACATAGTTGTAACTTCCCAAATTACGTCTTACTAACCTTGATTCCCTGAACAAATTTCAATCCTTTAAACTATGATGTTAAATCAAATGCCCTATGGCCCATCTGCATGTCAAAACCCTCACCCCAGAAGGGAGATCAGATTCTCATTAATACTAACATGATCTGTATTCACACATCAAAGAAAAAAACCTGTCCTAAATATTTACATAAGCTGCATAAGCAGCCCATGAGATGCTTGCCTGGAGAGATGCTGGAGGCTGTAAAAAGATTTCCTTCAACCCAGTGATACAACAGGACAGACCTCAGGTAAATGCCTCCTTGCTGCTTTGCAAAAGGCAAAGCCCAGTTTCAGCAGGCAGAGACCTTCCCTTGCCTAAGTTTAGACTTAGCTTGCCCAACATGCCTAGGTTTCTCTAAGGACCACAACCCAAAATCTCCTTACATGTGCTTTGAGGCTTCTGCCCACAGCAAACCTCAGGGTTCCAGTGGGTCCCACAATGGCAAGGGCTTCCCAGGGTCTCACGCTGCCCTGGGGAAGAACTCCCTGCCCACTAAGCAGCCCTGCTGTGCAGAGCATGCAGCCCCAGCACAGATGGTGTCTTCAAGGTGTTTGCAGACTCTGTGTGGCCCAGGAGCCCTACAGTGTTGTCACAAGGAGAGCAAGCAGGGAACATACAGTGTCGCTTTGCTTCCATGGCACTGCTCTGGATGACATCCCTTCTCTGGGTCAGGGAAGGGGGAAGAGGGCAGCCAGGAGGCTGCAGCATGGCTAAGGCTGCCTCCTCACAACCAGGCAAGGCTCTGGCACGTCAGAGGTTTGTCCACCTGTTTGTCCATTCTAAGAATTGCTTGGCCACCCCTATGCAGCCTCTTTGTTCAAAGCCTGTATAGTTGAAGTTGGAGGTGAGGAGGTGATTCACCTGCTGGAAGTGGGGTGCACGTGTGTGTGCACAAGTGCTAAGTCATCCAGCTGTTGTCTCCCTGCCACTGCTTGCAGGGACATATCAGGATGGAAATTTTCCACCTGCCTGTTACAGAGTTCAGTTCTACAGAAAACAACACAGATAACCTCTACAGACAGTAAGAGGAGAAGCTGTAGTCACCTTAATAGGTAAAATAGGTTTGCATTTGCCCATTATTGGTGGTTTTCATGCTTTGGAGCAGTGCTACATGGTCACTGCTGCTTTAAGATTTTGAATGAAAATCTTTTGACAACAAGGATCTGACAAATGCTATTTGTTTGTGGTTGCTTTTCACTGTTGTTTGCTAGATTCCAGCTTGTGGCTGTGCATCTCCCATGATGTACTAACAGTAACAACAAACAAAATCCCACGGACAAGGCTCCTATGGGACAGGGAATGAAACCCAACAAGGGCTTCATTATTGTATTGATGCCAGGGCCTGAATTCATGGCTGAGAAATAACAAAAGCAGGATCTGGCTTTCTCGTTTTAACTGTAGTTGTTCCTAGAGAGAGGTCAACCAGCCCTAACTCCTAAGAAATGGGGGTGGAAAGAGTTAAAGACAGGGTGCTTATGGAACTGTCAGAGCCTTGTGGGCAGTGGGAAGAGGAGGGAATAATGACCTGACTGGGATGCATGGTGTAGAAAAGAAAAAAAAAAAGGAAGAAATTGAAGGTATAAGAGCCTGTACCAGTCCCAAGTCAGACAGCATGATTTCTCCGTGATTACGTCCTTGATTCTGGCAATTTGTATCTCCATCCAAACCTCAAGTTCAAGCAAAGGAATAAAATCACAATTCATCCCAAATGCTGCCACAAGAAAGTCAAAGGTTTTTATTATTAGCTTCCATCAAAATTAGATCCATCAATGCTACCACTTAATTTAGATTCATCTATTTTCTCCAAACTCTCACCCCAGAATGTTTTTGCACTCGGTGTCCTTGAAAACATCACATTTACACTTCAGAGAGAGTAATGGTTTGGTTTTGGAAGGATCTGCCAAGCATTTCTGAACTGAGACAAGGTCATCTCATGATCTCAGCCTGGTTTGGGAGCCAGTGATGTGAGCTGCTGCCACAGCTACGGCTCACACTGGTATTTTTCACCTTGTCTAAAAGATGGGGCAAGTAATGTATTTTATTGCAGTAACTGACGCTATTCTGAAAAGCTCTTTCTGCCAGAGCCCTCTATACTCCACGAGGGTAACTGACATCTCATGAAAAACCTTTGGCTGCCAAAGTGCTGTAATTCTACTCCCATTTCAATCTCTGAAAGGATCAAAATTTACTTTAAAAAAACAAGCAGGACTGTCTCCAATGCCAACCACACAGATTCTCCTAAAAGGTGTTATATATCCCAAAATGACACCAAACTGGATCAAACCTTTCCCTCCAAAAAATCAACAGCACTTTAAAGCCTGTATTATGAGTTTACCAATTGCAGTTAATGCACAAGACTTCTGAAGTTATGTTCAGCTCATTCTGCTTCATCATCTCCATTACAGACGGGCCCCTCTGCTCTCAGAAAGTATTCTTACTACAACCATCTATTCCTACATCCAAGAGCTGATCTTTTGACTTACCTACTAAAATCAAAACCTAGCAAGGTAACACAAACCACAACAGAATGCCCCACTAAAATGCCCCACTAACCTCTTCCAGCACACATCAAATTTGGCCTTCAGTAGCTGCTGTCACATCTGCTCTTTCTCTTTTCCTCTTTCTTTTCACATTTCCTCTTTTTACCTTGGGCATACCAGAGAAGGCAGCAGTCAGCATTTAGGGCAAGGTGGAGCCGAGGTCTGATGCATCTGATAATCTGGAGTATGTTGGCACCAGTTTGCCAATGCCCCAGACAGGCTTCCTCAAGCAATTCAGCTACACAGCAAGCAGAGGCATTTGGTGCTGTAATGCAGCTCGGGGTTTGCAGCTATTAAGGGAGGTCTTAAGAGCCCACAAAAACCCTCCTCAGGCACTACCCGTTGGGAAATAGGCAGAAATGTATACCAATTAATGGTTCACAAATCAGTCTTGGGTTGTGGCTTTTTGTTTTTAATCTCCCCAGATGACCTCTGAGCCAAGGGATTTACAGAAAACCATAAAATGGAAAGAACTGCACCAGTACACTGTAGAACCCAGTATCACCTAATGGCAGTAACAGGCAGTCTGACAGGAAGCTTAGCAAAGTAACAGTAATTGTAGTTTGGCTATAGCCAAAACCAGTCCCACTCTTGTGCACAAAAAGACCGAGGCTGCTACTTTCATAGTACTGTGAAACTGTTTGAACTCAGGGCATGTTAAGAAGGATTGTGGGGGAAGGAGGAATTAAGAGCATGAGAGTAAATTTAGTTCACAAGGGGGAAAAAAGCTGCTTTGAAGAACAGATTTCTTTCAGATTCTTAATACACAACCTCAAAGCACAGGTCTACAGTGAATCCATCCTTCCACTCTGTGGGCGGGGAATGAAGGCACTCTTTATATTCCTCAGAAAATGTTAATCTCACAAGAAAATCATTGTATTATAGCAACTTGGAGCACTGGAAGCACTGGAATTAAAACCCCAAAGACAGTGCGTGAACTGTATTCTTGGACTCAGAGATGCAGCAAGTATGCCAAGATACAGTTTTATGTTTTCAACATTCTCACATAAAAATTTTCCCACTCCATAAAAGCTTTCTTCAAAAAGAAAAATAATCTGAATTTCAGAGCACCATCTCCTGGTTTTATAACATTACAGATTCTGCTTTTACGAAAGAGTTCTCTGCTGTGTCCTGAGAACAAGTTTCCAACTTAACAGCCATCGCACTAAGTGCTAATAGCAACACAGGTGTCATTAATGTACAAACACACCTACATAGGTCGGGAATCTCTGTGTGATAGAAGAGGAACACAAAAAGGGAGTACTGAATACAATATCCAATTTTCCAACAGTTTGCAGACCACAGTTTGATAGTAAAAAGCCTTAAGAAGGATGGAAAGGAGCACAAGACTAATCAGTGAGAATGAAAAATGGCCAGGAAAGATGGGGGACCTGTGGTGAAGGGCTCCATGGTTGGGGTTTCTGAAGGACAGTGTAGTCTGTGGCTCCCACTGAAGTAACAGGACACTTTATAAGCAGCAGCACTGATATTTCAGTTTTGTATTTCCACTTCCCACTCTCACAGCTAAATGACCTGCCAGCCCACACACCAATCTGTTGCTAACTTCTTTTAAGCTACTCTGCTACAAATCAGGTCTCACTTTTCATCTACTAGAAACAGCACTTTTGAGATAACTGTGTATGTTTTATAATTAGTCAGCTTCAATGAGCCACGTTCTGGGAAAACATGAAGACAGAGCTGTGTCTGGGGGCTGAGAGGATCTAGAAAGTTGTGTCACCTTCACAGTAAGGGTTGTCTTCTCCCTTCATCCATTTTGCACTTGGTGGTTTCACCAAACTGCTGCAAGGGAATGGATCTCTAGTAGACAGAAATCAGCAAGAGTTACCACAATCTATACTCACTTCAGAATTTGGCTATGAGTTTTTGTTAAGATGAT
Source organism: Campylorhamphus procurvoides (assembly GCA_013396655.1). Lineage (NCBI taxonomy): Eukaryota > Metazoa > Chordata > Aves > Passeriformes > Dendrocolaptidae > Campylorhamphus > Campylorhamphus procurvoides. Next base: position 502,673 of record WBMV01000270.1, on the reverse strand, counting down.
GTTGACTTGCTTTGTCTTTGATGTTTTTACAGCTCACTAGAGCCAGTATGACATTAGTTGCAACAGAAGGGACCTGGTCTGCTTCATCTCCAGGCATGCAGCTGGGGAGCTGACCCAACCTCCAGCATAGCATTTGAGCCAGACAGGGAATAAGCCCAAGTGGCTGGTGTATTTCTAAGATGACAGACACCTCCCTTGATGTGACAGATCTCTTGGGCATGACCACTGCACAGTGACTCAGTTTTCCCCTTTGACTTTATGGCCCTCAGCCCCAACCTTCTGACCTGGGAACACATTATTTCTGCTGCATTTGACAGTGACCAGCCACACTTGAGTGACTAGAAAAGGATTCAGTCTAAGGCAAAAACTAAGAGGCAACTCTGCTACTCCTTTTATCACTAAAATAAATGCATTTTTATAAAATATTGCAAGTATTTTTTACCCTTTCCATACCCTTCTTGGCTTAGCAGCACCAGACAATTCAGAATAATCAAAAGCACCATTCTGAAAAAAGTTCTATAGAAATGCTTTTCAAATACACAAACATGGCTCTTTATAATCTCAGTTACTTAATTCATCTGCTGATTTATATATATATATGACCATATATAATTTCATATATTTGAAATGCTTACTCCATTGATTTGATAGTTCATATCACCTGACTTCCAATGTCATTAGGGCAAAAGGGATGTTTCAAATACCGGATTAAACCTTTTTAGGGTCACATTTCCAGAAACCTTACCAAATTCCCAGCATCGTAACATCCTATCTTCCAGGTTCCTCTTCAAAGTACATATATCACCCAAGCCTATTTTGCAGTAAAACAAATGAACATATTCTGCCTTTTTCAACTTAAAAAAAATAATAAAAGCCTTTTTCACTCTCAAAAGAAAATTATTCTTACCCCTAAAAATGTTTTCCTGACAGACTTACACTTTCCAATTCTTTTCTGCTTAAACAACTAAGATCATCAAAATCCCTGATATTGTCTATAATGCGCATCTTCATAATAAATGGTTTCACACTAGGCTTTCATGATAGCTTCTTATCACTTTCTCACATAGCAAAAGGTGACAGCTAGCTACAATGTGTCACAGAATTACAGAGAAAAGACTGAGAAACTAAGAATACTATGATCTAACTGACTGTCATATAAATGGCTAGCATTTTCTTCTGCAAATTTGACTCAAACACAGAACACTAAACACTTGGGGCTCTTCCAGCTATTTTTGCACAGAGTACAAAAAAGTTTACTTAGGTGCCCAAGGTGCACAAAGGTGCCTAGGTGCTCCTGGGCACACTGAAACCACGTGTTTGTCTGATGGTTACCTCAGTTCCCTTCTCTCCCTGAAAGGGTCTAATTTGCTAGGTATGCCTACAGCATAAAAGTATTTGCAGTGATGAACTGAAAAAATACCATCTATCCAGTATCTATACCAGCATCTACAGACAGAGTCCTGTTTATGAAGACAAAGCCCTGACCAGTAAGGATGTTCAGCATTTCCCATGCTGACTCTGGGGTTTCCCAGTCATTGGATATAATGGTGAGACAATTCAGGAGCAGCATTCCCAGACTTTGCCTTTCCAAAACTTTGTCCAAAGAAGTTTTAGTGCCCAAGTGCAAATAAACCTTTTCAGGCTCCACATCCTCGTTTCTCAGAAAAACTGTCCGAGCTCCTGACACAAGACTGCATCTTCAGTCGTATTCCCCTCATTGGCATTTCCCACTAGCTTAGGCAGCACAGTGTGTGACAACTGTCTCTACCGAATCCCAGACATGGTGCTGCTTCTGCAAGCTGATTCAGCTCACTACAGTGACAGAAAATAATCCTATCAAAGAGGAAAAAATAGGTTCCTACTAAGATAACTAAATCTGCTTGGCCCAAGGTCAAACCAAGTAGAGTAGAGAAGGGGTTACATGGCAATGTAGAGGAGCAAAACCAGAGAATGTCACATCTTTCCACCTGAGCAGAAGCCAGTGTCACTGCTAGCAACCTTGGTTCCAACTTCATGCCATCCCCAGAGCTCCTGCTTCTCTTGTCCCAGCTTCAGCTCCCACCATGTTATTTGCAAAGCCATTCAGCAGAAAATGCTTCACACCGCTGCCAGCTGAACTGGTAACTCAGTTGTCCTACCTGCAAGAACTAGTATCTTATTATAATCTTGGATTCTGATTAATTCCTTCCAAACTGCAATGTGCTGCATGTGATAGTCTAGGTCAGATCAAAGATCCCCATAAAAAAGAACCAGGTCTTTGACAGCAGCCAACAAAAGATGCCCAGAGGAAGAAATACGGGGACAAATACAGAGTTATCTTTCTCAGACACACCCTCCTAGCTTCCAGCAACTGGCAGTGTAGGCTTTCCAAATGGGAAGTTGTACTGACATCACTGCAGGGATTGAGTTTTTGCCAGGATTTTGCCTAATTTGCTTTTAAACCCTTCCAATCTTTGGCTTCCCCAAAATCCTCAAAACCATGAATTTCAGTTTAGTTGTGCATTATATCAGAAAACAACTTCTCTTTATGAGTTGCAAACCAAATAATTTCACTGCGTTACGGAACACTGGCTACATTATAAACAACAATTAGCAACCTTTCCATCTCACCTTCCCCACACCACTCATAGTCTTATAGATCTTATGCCTCCTTTACCAAAGCTGCCTTCCTATGAAGACCAGACCTATTTAATCTATTATTCTAATCACCCTTGCTGCCCTTTACTTCATTTTCAACCTTTCTGAGCTGGGGAAGAAGGAACCATATTATATATACCATACTGCACATTTATACAATGGTATAACTATGGTTTTTGCTTGTCTTCTTTCCTAATTAGCCTAAATACCATTTGCTTTTTTTGACCAATGCTGAACAAAAAATTTCCAAGAACTACCCACAGTACTTCCAAAGACCTATTTTCTGCATGATAATAGCCAATTCAGCACCTCTGTTGAATATGTATAATAAGGATTTTCTCTTCTCCATGGTAGAAAATGCATTACTTTGCATTTTCCAAACTTGGATTCCATCTGTAATTTTATCCTGCAGTCACACAGATTTTTGTTCCTTTCATCTTTCTTTAGCCACAGGGGTGGTTTGAGGGGGCCTGCTCCCAGCTTATTTTCCCACTTCTGCACTGCCCTATTCATCCTATTTTCATGAGGCTATTTTTCAGTTAGATAAGCTTCCTGACCTAGCAAAACAGCTCAAACAGGCAGTCAGGAATATAATCTTGCATGATCACCAAAGGTGAAACCGGGGCTTTATTCACCATGAGACCCTCAACCATTTAGTAACATCTGCAGATGATTTTAACTCAGATTTCATTCCACACTCAGCAGCACCCAGTCTCCAATGGTGAATTCCCTCCATTTTAAACACTGATAATTTACTCTTATCTTTAATTTTCTCTCTTAAGTAATCTTAAAAAGATCCTGAAAAGCATCTTCTTCCTTATCAAAATGATATTTAAATTTCTTTAAAGATTTTTGGCAAGGGACTTTACTAAAAGCCTTTTGGAAATATGAATGTAGGAAGCAGGCAGACCACACCATATATATCCTCATACTCCTTCAAATCTTTAACAGCTCCACAGGACACAAAAGATNCTCTGCCCGGGGGGATCCGCTGCCGGAGGCCTGAACTGGGGAGGGGGCTCTTTGCACCGCGGGGCAGGGAGGGGGAACGGGCTGCCCTTTGTGAGCGGCACTGGGCTCCGTGTGTTGGGCTTTAATTCACAGAAGCCAGTGGGGGTGGGAGAGGGGCTTTGACTTCTGCGGGTTTCCGTGTCCCCAAGGTGATGGTTTGTTTTATTCCCAGCCGATCAAATAAAGCAGGGGACAGGTAACAATAGTCTGAAAGCGGTCAGTGCTCCCGAGCATGCCAGTGATAGAGAAGCAGAATACACCTTCTGTACTTCAATAAAGGCGATAAAACCAGTGGGGCTGGCATGCAATGTGTTCTTCTGAGCATCTCCTGAAATACTCCCTGTACGGACCTCCCTTCTTTTCAACAACTTTTTAACTTGGGAAACAAACACTCCCAGAGAAAGGTCAGCCCAGTTACCGTCCTGCGTGTGAATCTTACCTAAGCTGCGTTTTGGACACTGACTTTCTCCCTCCTTGCTTCCTGAAACAGAATGGAGCTAAACCACCATCGGTTTGTGCACACACAACCCGCATCCCCAGCGCAGCCAAAGCCAGCTGACTGAGCAATGCAGGAGATGAGGGCTTGCTGCTGACTGAGCAGGGCGCATTGAAATACGGCGGCTGCCAAAGAGCGGCTCGCAGCCCCGGCTGGATCCTTTGGTAGATTAAGTCACCGGAGGGTGAGCGAAACAAAAGAGATAGCTGTTTCAGTGCAAGTAAATCCAGGTACTGTTCCTCTAATTCTGACCTCATTTAGTTATATCGTTCAGTATGTCAAACACACTTATGAACTACACCATGTGCTACTCAAAGGAGAGAGAAACAGCATTTGTGCATCAAGAGTACAGTACCCAGCAAATGGGCTAAAAATTGTGGATGAGCAGATCTATCTTGGCAAAACAAGGGAGATAAATCACTTTATAACTCCTCTTTCTATTATTTTATTTCTTGTTCTAGGATCCAATGAATCTGACTGCTACTTCTGGTTGTCGCTGTGGTACAGGCATGTCCAAAGATGCAGTCTCTGCCCTGAAGAAGTTTTCTTTATCAGTAAACAACATGTAGAATTGATCTATTAAATTTCTGCAAGGTCAGACATACAGGTACTGAGCCAATTAATGTCAGATATTCATTGTAACACTCCCAGGAGACATTACTGAGCAGCCGCGTTACAGGAATACTGATGCATAATTGTAATCTTCCATTTCACTGGCCAAGGCTTTTTGTTGCCTACATATTTGAAAAACTGCAATGAAAGAGGCAGCAACAGAAAAGGAGGGAAGGAACAAGACACGGGTACAGTATTAAAGCAATTCAGTAACTAGGGGGGTTTATCCAAACAAAAAAAAATCACTCAATTTCTCTGTCTTTTCTCTGGTATCCTCTAAAATAGCCCTGATTCTCATTTCCCTTTGCTCACTGACATTCCAAACTGCAGCACACGTGGAGTATATATGTGATGTATGGTGCTGTATTTGTACAAACCATCTATTTCCACATAGATGGGAATGTATTTTAAGCACACTCATATACATTACATACATGAGCAGCTGGCAGCAAGTCAACAGGGAGCACTGGGAGGGCAAAAGCTCTCTCACATTGAAAGGACATTAACAATGGTTGTTCTGGATGATGATGTTTCCCCTTCAGCATTTCACTAAGCAGAAACATTTTCAAAAAAACCTTTTGGGTACTTGTTTGCGAATTAACAACATAAAGTGCCCCAATGGTGAGATTGTCATAAGGTTCTTCCTCTCATCCTTCCCTGTTTTAGCAATTTCAAAGAAGAGAAGAATCAATCTATTTTATCAGGAAAGACAAAAATTGTGCAAAACTAAGGCCAATTTTGTTCAATTTGGATTTTCATAATCTATAATAAGTAATAAGTACTTCCCAAAAAAAAGGAGAGGGATAGAGAATTTCTGTATTTTGCTATCTTATATTAATAATAATTTCACTTTAAGGGAAGAATTATTTTTTCATTAAACCCCTACTTATGCTTGACATATTTTTTGTGTTCAGTCAGGCCCTTTAATCATACCATAACCCACAACAACTAAGCTGAACAAAGCAAAACACAAAGACAAGTCCTATGCATTTTCACAAGTTCTGATTTCACTACAGATATTACTCTAAAATGACATCAAGGCACGCTTCATTTATCAGAATCTGGAATGGTCCGTGAAATAATTAATTCTTGCCGGAAGAAAACCAAGCTGCTCTCAGCATGCTCTATCTAAATCCAGTGGCTAATGAGAAGGAGGATGCAAGGAGCCCCCAAGTGACAGTAGTGTGTACTGAAGAGCAAGGCAGCACCCTAGCTAAATCCCTAAAAGTCAGCAGACTAATTCAAGAGACATTCTCATCACACTTTCAATTAATAATGAAGACTCCTGGCACTTTTTCAGACCTTTACACAGCCCTTGCAACCTGTGCCGACCACACAGAGTCACAGTGGCTCAGTGCTACCATCTCTCTCATTTTATGGCCAGAGAGGCTACCACTGGTCGTGCTCCAGATCAAGAGCAGAATCACATTTCACTCGGTGACAGACTACACCAGCACCTCAGCTCTGAGCACCCCACTCCACTGCCTATGGCGTTTATTTCACTCCAGTGCAGAGGATAGGAAATGACTCTCAACAGCTGGATCAGAATACATTTGGACTTGTGCTTTCACAAAGGTGAGACGGGAAGAGGTAGAGCAACAAAGCTGCTACAGAGGTGAATTGCTGTCTCACTTTGCATGTGGCCTTGTGCAGACTCTCCCTGTCTCAGCTGTCTCTTCAAAACCACCATTCACATCCTGCTTGGATGCTGCAATCAATCCCTGGTGCACATTACCCATCACTAGGAAATTTAGCTAGCTCTGCATCTGCCAACTATTATATTTCACATTTATTACAGCTTTTAATTAATCATTTCTTGATAGCTAAACACAGCACTATCAACCTCTACGACAGTTCCCAGCAGGAGTTTCCAGTAAACAGCAAGGCCCTCTGGACTCAGTGGATCTTCCAACCAATATTATGGCCAGTTTTCCACTCCTCTCATCCACCTTCCCAATACTGAGGTAAGCCATTTATCTCCTGCGTAATATATTTTAACAGCAGACAAGTGCTACCTTTATTTTCAGCATGAAAGGAACCCTGGGGTGGTATAAATATTTATATGCTTATAGGAATGAAACAGCTGGAAGTCCTTGCTTAGCGGGCCTCAACTTGTGCAAGTTATGCCTTGCATGTGCAGGAATATGATCCTCTGAATTCCCACAAGGGCGGAAGAAAGCAGAGGTGTATATGGCAGTGGTGAAAACAGCCACAGCAAGCTCTCTTCCTTATGGAAGTGCTTTCTGGATTATTTGTAATTGGAAGGGAAGAATCCAATCTCTGGACATAGCAACCAGTAACTCTGGTATCCGTGAGGGATATTTCTGTTTTCCTTGAATTCCTGAGTTTGGGCTTTTAATTAATTAAGGAGGAACAGAAACCCAGAATGCCCTGCCTCCCCTCTTCCTGTGAGAAACGTCCACTGCTTGAAGCAGCGTTGAAAAGATGCTGCATTTTCCAACCGCTTTCTAACAGAAAAAAAAAACCTCAGTATGTTCTGCAACAGACAGTATATTCAGAAACCTGCTGCACTGAAAAGAAAACATATTTTCACATCATTTCTCCAGAGGAGAGGACACCTATGCAAGGATTTATTTCTTTATCTGTCTTACCCATTACTGAAGTGCCTGTTGGATTGGAGCATCTCTAACCAGCAATGCAAACTATGCACTTCCCAATGACAGAACTTTTGTCCAATATCTCTTCACCTGCTTTTTTTCAAAAAAGGACCTGACACAGAGCTACCCCAGCAAACCCCACATCCAGAGAGACTCCTATATTGCTGGTTTCAATGGGTAAAGAAGTCATACAGCAACTAAGAGATAAGGCACCTATAAATCTAATGGAGCATGGAAAATCCAGTCTGCAGACAGATTTTCCTGCTGCCAAACAACCAAGTAAAGGCAAAGAGAATCTTCTCTGGGCAACATGCAACAAAGCAAACTTTACACAGGCTAACTTTTTCAAAATCACAGCAAATAACAAAGAAATTGCCTCCTGTAGGAGCTGTGGAGAGCAGGAACATTTTGTTTTCATAGCATAATTTGGTAAAACTGACTCAACACAATCATATAATGCTGATGACTTCTGCCTCTGTGTCTTTTCATGCTGGTGCCAGGTCATGCCCTTGAAAGGTATGGGAAAAGGCATAGATGGAGGATTCCCAGGGTTGTTTGTGTTCTGAAGAGGAGATTGCTCCCTTCAATGAATCCATGGAGCTGCCCTGTGCATATGGGAATATGTCCGTGTAAGCAGCGTAAAATACAAGAGCAGTGTCAGGAATGGGGCTCAGAAGCACAAGTGTAGAGAAGCTTCCACTGCTGTGTAGGGAAAGTGCTCAAATAGGTGACAGGGCTGGACAGAAGCCACAAAACAACTAGATGCTCATTTCCAAAGACTGATTGTTTTGTTGCACAGGTGTCTTCTTGGATGTTGTAATCAATCTCTGGTGCATATTACCCATGCAAAAGCAGAATTACTGGAACGTGAATAAGATAGAAAGGTAAAGCCCAAACATGGGAAAACACTAGCTGGTATTCTTTATGTAGTTCCTTTGAAAAAACATACCTTTTAATTTCTTTTCTCTTTTTTTCACTACATCCTCCTCTATCCCTACACCTCTGCCTTGTTCAGCATATGTTGAGACTTTACCCTGAAACTGGGTTCAATCTAAGACAAATGGTACAGCAGCATCCCTTGTCTGTTGGGGTCCTTCCTCTTCATTTGACAGGAAAATGGAAATGAACAGATCACAATTAAAGTGGAGATGGAAAACAATGTCTCTGATGTCTGTGGACAATCCATCTCAGAATATGTTACTGTATTTCACAGTGTTTCAAGAGAAACTAAAATCAGCATTAAGATGTTTGATTCTCTTTCAGCTGCAAGAGGAGAAAAGCATTTCAAAGTCACCAGCACAGCTTAACCCAACTATACAAGGAGGAGACTGGTGTTTTTTCTGCAGTCTTTATTTTAGAAAGATGAAAATAAAAAAAAAAGTTACTACTCTACCTCTATTTAAAATACCACATCACAAAATGTTTTCAATGGGATTGCCTATTTTGTAGTTGCATGATCGCCACTTTTTCCAAATTTCAAGGGAAAAATGACCTTATGGGACTGTAGGACCATCAACAGTAGCTTTTTATATGGAAATTCTTAAGAATGAAAAAAAAAATTTACAGAAGGCTGTGTTATTTTATTCCATTATAAATTATAGGTCATGGGACATACATATTACATTTTTTTTCTCATGTCATCTTTTATCCAGTTCTTCCTTGTACTCTAATATTTTGTTTTCCTCTGCACTTGTTAAATCCTCTTTCATAAACATGGGCTAATTCGCAGTATACTGATAGAAACAAAAATTGACTAATGCCTCACATAGTGATTTCTCAGTGACTTCTGACCAGGCTGTAAAATCATAAAACACTACAAATTTTTTAATCACCACCTCCTTCAGCAAAAAGCACCCAGGGATTGTACCAAAACTTCCTGGAGGTCTCACACTAGCTATCAGTCTCAGAGATGCACAACAAAAACCCGACACTCAGTTCAACACAACCTCCTCTGAATTTATCAGCTTCACAAATGGTGGTAAAATGAGCATGAACCATAACATGAAAAAAAAAAAAATCAAAATCCTTTGTTGCTGGAGCCAATTTTGAATATTACATCTGATAATGCATAGAACAAGCCCTTTTAGAAAAANTTGTTTTATTCCCAGCCGATCAAATAAAGCAGGGGACAGGTAACAATAGTCTGAAAGCGGTCAGTGCTCCCGAGCATGCCAGTGATAGAGAAGCAGAATACACCTTCTGTACTTCAATAAAGGCGATAAAACCAGTGGGGCTGGCATGCAATGTGTTCTTCTGAGCATCTCCTGAAATACTCCCTGTACGGACCTCCCTTCTTTTCAACAACTTTTTAACTTGGGAAACAAACACTCCCAGAGAAAGGTCAGCCCAGTTACCGTCCTGCGTGTGAATCTTACCTAAGCTGCGTTTTGGACACTGACTTTCTCCCTCCTTGCTTCCTGAAACAGAATGGAGCTAAACCACCATCGGTTTGTGCACACACAACCCGCATCCCCAGCGCAGCCAAAGCCAGCTGACTGAGCAATGCAGGAGATGAGGGCTTGCTGCTGACTGAGCAGGGCGCATTGAAATACGGCGGCTGCCAAAGAGCGGCTCGCAGCCCCGGCTGGATCCTTTGGTAGATTAAGTCACCGGAGGGTGAGCGAAACAAAAGAGATAGCTGTTTCAGTGCAAGTAAATCCAGGTACTGTTCCTCTAATTCTGACCTCATTTAGTTATATCGTTCAGTATGTCAAACACACTTATGAACTACACCATGTGCTACTCAAAGGAGAGAGAAACAGCATTTGTGCATCAAGAGTACAGTACCCAGCAAATGGGCTAAAAATTGTGGATGAGCAGATCTATCTTGGCAAAACAAGGGAGATAAATCACTTTATAACTCCTCTTTCTATTATTTTATTTCTTGTTCTAGNCACACTTATGAACTACACCATGTGCTACTCAAAGGAGAGAGAAACAGCATTTGTGCATCAAGAGTACAGTACCCAGCAAATGGGCTAAAAATTGTGGATGAGCAGATCTATCTTGGCAAAACAAGGGAGATAAATCACTTTATAACTCCTCTTTCTATTATTTTATTTCTTGTTCTAGGATCCAATGAATCTGACTGCTACTTCTGGTTGTCGCTGTGGTACAGGCATGTCCAAAGATGCAGTCTCTGCCCTGAAGAAGTTTTCTTTATCAGTAAACAACATGTAGAATTGATCTATTAAATTTCTGCAAGGTCAGACATACAGGTACTGAGCCAATTAATGTCAGATATTCATTGTAACACTCCCAGGAGACATTACTGAGCAGCCGCGTTACAGGAATACTGATGCATAATTGTAATCTTCCATTTCACTGGCCAAGGCTTTTTGTTGCCTACATATTTGAAAAACTGCAATGAAAGAGGCAGCAACAGAAAAGGAGGGAAGGAACAAGACACGGGTACAGTATTAAAGCAATTCAGTAACTAGGGGGGTTTATCCAAACAAAAAAAAATCACTCAATTTCTCTGTCTTTTCTCTGGTATCCTCTAAAATAGCCCTGATTCTCATTTCCCTTTGCTCACTGACATTCCAAACTGCAGCACACGTGGAGTATATATGTGATGTATGGTGCTGTATTTGTACAAACCATCTATTTCCACATAGATGGGAATGTATTTTAAGCACACTCATATACATTACATACATGAGCAGCTGGCAGCAAGTCAACAGGGAGCACTGGGAGGGCAAAAGCTCTCTCACATTGAAAGGACATTAACAATGGTTGTTCTGGATGATGATGTTTCCCCTTCAGCATTTCACTAAGCAGAAACATTTTCAAAAAAACCTTTTGGGTACTTGTTTGCGAATTAACAACATAAAGTGCCCCAATGGTGAGATTGTCATAAGGTTCTTCCTCTCATCCTTCCCTGTTTTAGCAATTTCAAAGAAGAGAAGAATCAATCTATTTTATCAGGAAAGACAAAAATTGTGCAAAACTAAGGCCAATTTTGTTCAATTTGGATTTTCATAATCTATAATAAGTAATAAGTACTTCCCAAAAAAAAGGAGAGGGATAGAGAATTTCTGTATTTTGCTATCTTATATTAATAATAATTTCACTTTAAGGGAAGAATTATTTTTTCATTAAACCCCTACTTATGCTTGACATATTTTTTGTGTTCAGTCAGGCCCTTTAATCATACCATAACCCACAACAACTAAGCTGAACAAAGCAAAACACAAAGACAAGTCCTATGCATTTTCACAAGTTCTGATTTCACTACAGATATTACTCTAAAATGACATCAAGGCACGCTTCATTTATCAGAATCTGGAATGGTCCGTGAAATAATTAATTCTTGCCGGAAGAAAACCAAGCTGCTCTCAGCATGCTCTATCTAAATCCAGTGGCTAATGAGAAGGAGGATGCAAGGAGCCCCCAAGTGACAGTAGTGTGTACTGAAGAGCAAGGCAGCACCCTAGCTAAATCCCTAAAAGTCAGCAGACTAATTCAAGAGACATTCTCATCACACTTTCAATTAATAATGAAGACTCCTGGCACTTTTTCAGACCTTTACACAGCCCTTGCAACCTGTGCCGACCACACAGAGTCACAGTGGCTCAGTGCTACCATCTCTCTCATTTTATGGCCAGAGAGGCTACCACTGGTCGTGCTCCAGATCAAGAGCAGAATCACATTTCACTCGGTGACAGACTACACCAGCACCTCAGCTCTGAGCACCCCACTCCACTGCCTATGGCGTTTATTTCACTCCAGTGCAGAGGATAGGAAATGACTCTCAACAGCTGGATCAGAATACATTTGGACTTGTGCTTTCACAAAGGTGAGACGGGAAGAGGTAGAGCAACAAAGCTGCTACAGAGGTGAATTGCTGTCTCACTTTGCATGTGGCCTTGTGCAGACTCTCCCTGTCTCAGCTGTCTCTTCAAAACCACCATTCACATCCTGCTTGGATGCTGCAATCAATCCCTGGTGCACATTACCCATCACTAGGAAATTTAGCTAGCTCTGCATCTGCCAACTATTATATTTCACATTTATTACAGCTTTTAATTAATCATTTCTTGATAGCTAAACACAGCACTATCAACCTCTACGACAGTTCCCAGCAGGAGTTTCCAGTAAACAGCAAGGCCCTCTGGACTCAGTGGATCTTCCAACCAATATTATGGCCAGTTTTCCACTCCTCTCATCCACCTTCCCAATACTGAGGTAAGCCATTTATGTCCTGCGTAATATATTTTAACAGCAGACAAGTGCTACCTTTATTTTCAGCATGAAAGGAACCCTGGGGTGGTATAAATATTTATATGCTTATAGGAATGAAACAGCTGGAAGTCCTTGCTTAGCGGGCCTCAACTTGTGCAAGTTATGCCTTGCATGTGCAGGAATATGATCCTCTGAATTCCCACAAGGGTGGAAGAAAGCAGAGGTGTATATGGCAGTGGTGAAAACAGCCACAGCAAGCTCTCTTCCTTATGGAAGTGCTTTCTGGATTATTTGTAATTGGAAGGGAAGAATCCAATCTCTGGACATAGCAACCAGTAACTCTGGTATCCGTGAGGGATATTTCTGTTTTCCTTGAATTCCTGAGTTTGGGCTTTTAATTAATTAAGGAGGAACAGAAACCCAGAATGCCCTGCCTCCCCTCTTCCTGTGAGAAACGTCCACTGCTTGAAGCAGCGTTGAAAAGATGCTGCATTTTCCAACTGCTTTCTAACAGAAAAAAAAACCTCAGTATGTTCTGCAACAGACAGTATATTTAGAAACCTGCTGCACTGAAAAGAAAACATATTTTCACATCATTTCTCCAGAGGAGAGGACACCTATGCAAGGATTTATTTCTTTATCTGTCTTACCCATTACTGAAGTGCCTGTTGGATTGGAGCATCTCTAACCAGCAATGCAAACTATGCACTTCCCAATGACAGAACTTTTGTCCAATATCTCTTCACCTGCTTTTTTTCAAAAAAGGACCTGACACAGAGCTACCCCAGCAAACCCCACATCCAGAGAGACTCCTATATTGCTGGTTTCAATGGGTAAAGAAGTCATACAGCAACTAAGAGATAAGGCACCTATAAATCTAATGGAGCATGGAAAACCCAGTCTGCAGACAGATTTTCCTGCTGCCAAACAACCAAGTAAAGGCAAAGAGAATCTTCTCTGGGCAACATGCAACAAAGCAAACTTTACACAGGCTAACTTTTTCAAAATCACAGCAAATAACAAAGAAATTGCCTCCTGTAGGAGCTGTGGAGAGCAGGAACATTTTGTTTTCATAGCATAATTTGGTAAAACTGACTCAACACAATCATATAATGCTGATGACTTCTGCCTCTGTGTCTTTTCATGCTGGTGCCAGGTCATGCCCTTGAAAGGTATGGGAAAAGGCATAGATGGAGGATTCCCAGGGTTGTTTGTGTTCTGAAGAGGAGATTGCTCCCTTCAATGAATCCATGGAGCTGCCCTGTGCATATGGGAATATGTCCGTGTAAGCAGCGTAAAATACAAGAGCAGTGTCAGGAATGGGGCTCAGAAGCACAAGTGTAGAGAAGCTTCCACTGCTGTGTAGGGAAAGTGCTCAAATAGGTGACAGGGCTGGACAGAAGCCACAAAACAACTAGATGCTCATTTCCAAAGACTGATTGTTTTGTTGCACAGGTGTCTTCTTGGATGTTGTAATCAATCTCTGGTGCATATTACCCATGCAAAAGCAGAATTACTGGAACGTGAATAAGATAGAAAGGTAAAGCCCAAACATGGGAAAACACTAGCTGGTATTCTTTATGTAGTTCCTTTGAAAAAACATACCTTTTAATTTCTTTTCTCTTTTTTTCACTACATCCTCCTCTATCCCTACACCTCTGCCTTGTTCAGCATATGTTGAGACTTTACCCTGAAACTGGGTTCAATCTAAGACAAATGGTACAGCAGCATCCCTTGTCTGTTGGGGTCCTTCCTCTTCATTTGACAGGAAAATGGAAATGAACAGATCACAATTAAAGTGGAGATGGAAAACAATGTCTCTGATGTCTGTGGACAATCCATCTCAGAATATGTTACTGTATTTCACAGTGTTTCAAGAGAAACTAAAATCAGCATTAAGATGTTTGATTCTCTTTCAGCTGCAAGAGGAGAAAAGCATTTCAAAGTCACCAGCACAGCTTAACCCAACTATACAAGGAGGAGACTGGTGTTTTTTCTGCAGTCTTTATTTTAGAAAGATGAAAATAAAAAAAAAAGTTACTACTCTACCTCTATTTAAAATACCACATCACAAAATGTTTTCAATGGGATTGCCTATTTTGTAGTTGCATGATCGCCACTTTTTCCAAATTTCAAGGGAAAAATGACCTTATGGGACTGTAGGACCATCAACAGTAGCTTTTCATATGGAAATTCTTAAGAATGAAAAAAAAAATTTACAGAAGGCTGTGTTATTTTATTCCATTATAAATTATAGGTCATGGGACATACATATTACATTTTTTTTCTCATGTCATCTTTTATCCAGTTCTTCCTTGTACTCTAATATTTTGTTTTCCTCTGCACTTGTTAAATCCTCTTTCATAAACATGGGCTAATTCGCAGTATACTGATAGAAACAAAAATTGACTAATGCCTCACATAGTGATTTCTCAGTGACTTCTGACCAGGCTGTAAAATCATAAAACACTACAAATTTTTTAATCACCACCTCCTTCAGCAAAAAGCACCCAGGGATTGTACCAAAACTTCCTGGAGGTCTCACACTAGCTACCAGTCTCAGAGATGCACAACAAAAACCCGACACTCAGTTCAACACAACCTCCTCTGAATTTATCAGCTTCACAAATGGTGGTAAAATGAGCATGAACCATAACATGAAAAAAAAAAAAATCAAAATCCTTTGTTGCTGGAGCCAATTTTGAATATTACATCTGATAATGCATAGAACAAGCCCTTTTAGAAAAACTGTTGGTGCTGTTATCTGCATACTGAGTATCCACAGCAAAGGCAACGTTAATAACAAGTTATCCTTGTAGAGGGGTCAAAAGGACAGTGCTGGTAAAACAGAGATGACAGACAACAGGCATCAGGGAAAAGATTAATATCCCTACACAGTCATACATCAAGGAACTCAATTTTTGCTTGTAATCCCAAAACTGCTGAGAGTAGGATTATTCCTGCTTTCCCTAAGAAGAAAGAAACTGCTTATGGGAATAGGGCACTGCTAAATGTGAGTCCTTATGTGAGCAGAAAGGCTGCAGTTATGTCCTAGGGCAAAAAAACAAAATAAAAAAAAATCTCAGTTGCATGATATTCCCAAGCAGGGGTCCCTCTGCAAGCGACGTTGGGGGTTCATTGCACAGGTCACTTAAAACACAAAAAAAGTTCATGTTGTTAAAGAAAGACAAAGGAAATGAAAGAAGAGGAACCACATGCAGCCTTTCAAAGAATCATAGAGTCATTTAGGTTGGAAAAGACCTTTGAGTCCAACCAGCAGCAGGTTTACACCTATAAAGAAGAAAACCTTTAATGTTCTTCGGAAAATAACAGAAGCATAAAATCCACAACTGGAATGGGAATCCTGGTTTACACTTCCCTGTGGCACTCTTTGATGGTACCATGCTGCAATACAGCTGAAGGCACAGTGTTGGCCATGTCATGGGAGATTAGCTGCAAGAAATGCCTTACATGGAGACCAAATTGTCTGCACCCCCCATTAGCCCCCAATTTCCTCCAAATGTGGTTAAGGTGAGAACACTGAAAGGATAGAGCTTTAATGAAAGGAAGCAACACCTCTAACACAGGGAAAAGGCCACACTTTCTAAAATAATATGAAAAAAACCATTACTGGTGTCACAGCCACCAAAGTACTCTTATCTTAACCTTAACACTCCACAGCTCTGTCAGATAACGAAAAATGTCTTCTTAAAACAATTGAAGGCTATGCATTTTGGTTTTCCCCTTCTTGGAGCATAGCTATTAGCAGGTAAGTTTGACAGCCTGACAGAGAGCTACCACCTTGGCAAGGACGACTGAAGAGGCCTTCTCTCTGTAAGAGTACAAAAGCAGAGGGGGAAAAAAAGGGGGGGAGGGAGTGGAGGCAGAGAAAAGACGTGAGGATGGTATTAATATTGTTATCATTCTCTCACAGCTGGCAGGAGAGCACTTACTTGAAAAATACCAGTATATGGAAGAATTGCAGGCTTAGAGCATCTGTATTTGTAGAAAAACCTGCACCTCACCAGGACAAATTAACATGACTGTAGAACAAAAGGGGCAGATGCCAACCATCCCTTCCAGTGGCTTTGCAATTAATGTGGTGGGATGTGGAGCTGATTAGAAATTTTCCAATGCAACTTTTTTTTTTAACAGAAAAAATATGGATTCAGTACGAATGAAACCATGCCAGAAAGCAGGCTGCTGGGATCCCCCCACTGCCTGCACATACTGCCCATCCCAGGCTGGTGGGGCTTCTGCATCCTCTGCCACCCAGGAGCTCAACAGGCCTGGAGGTCCAGCTCCCAAGGTGTCAGGAAGATTCAATCTGTATTTCTGCCCTAAGAGAGTTCTGCAACTGTATTATTTTCACCAGAACCTGAATTACAACTTTTTTCCTCTGAAGAATGTAGAATTTGCTACAGGACAAAAATTCAAACAACAGATGCAAGAATCTCCTTTGCATATAGAATAGAATAGAATAGAATAGAATAGAATAGAATAGAATAGAATAGAATAGAATAATGTAAATGAAACAAGGGTTCAGTCCTTCAGTTACCAGGGGGATTGTTCCAGTGTCTTCCAGTGATGTCAGTGGCAGTGGATCAGGCCTTCGCTGCAGTGAAAAGCTTGAGGGAAATGACATAAAAACTGCAGGACTTATGTTTTGGCCAGGAAAGGAGGAGGAGTGCCAAGGATTCAAAAAGGACTGCAGACTTAACCCAGATACTGATAACACATGCTACTACTACCATATGGGTCAGGGAAAGCAAAAGGGAAGATGATTCTGTAGATAGATGAAGTTATAATAGGAAGAATAATCTTAACATCAAAGGGGTGAAATTCTAGAAATTACTGCAATATGAGGGGAAATAGATAACAACTTGATTATCATCTAATAGGGCTGGAACTTGACTTCTCTAGCAGCCTCCATACAGCTTTCACTCAAGAATGAAAACTGCAGAACACAGCACACTAACATTAGTGGATTTAATTTATTAATGTAGATTAATATTCACCTTGGTAAGGATACATGTGCAAAGGCCTTACAACCTTTAGAATGGAAGCAGCAATAAATAAGGAATGGAAGAGAGATGGCAGTAAATACATGACACTGTCAGCCTAATATTGCTCTAATTACCAGTTCTGGACACATACAACTTCTAAGTCAAAGAGACAAGACTGTTGATCCCTTTCTTTACCTTTCATTCCAATTTATAGTAGGTACGTAGCAAAGTATTATTTTTAAAAACCACCTGATTTATCCACTTCCTGTCTTATTAGAGAAACCTCTGTCTCTTGACTTATGTCCATAGTACCTCTCAATGCTGCCATTGCCATCACTGTAATAAAAAAAATATAAAACTAAAATATGTACACTATTCACATTATAAGCCACAATTCTAAACTGGGAAGATTAAAACTTGCCTATTAAACTGAGGTGCTGCTCATTACATTTATCACTGTAAGGCATATATCTTTTTGTGCAAGTGTTATGTTCACAGAAAGATGCAGCTAATTTTTCACAAAAAGGTACTCAGCAAAGATCAGTGCTGGGCTGGCTCTGACTTTGCAAAAGGGTTAAGATAAACTCTAAAACTGAGAATACTATATAAGGCTCAAGCTCATTCTCAAGAACTCAAACTCTCTCAAATGCACTGACATTTAACATGGTTTTCAAACAGCAAGTGTGAAAAAGCACTGTGTAAAGGAGTAAAAAAAATCCAAAGCTAATGTTTAAAATCAAAACAATTTAATTTATAGACCAGCAGTAGTCACCACAAAGCAGAATTTATATCCTGTGATTTGGTGGTTGTTTTCAACTAAGTTAGATATAATGCAGTGATTTCTTTTGAGAAAAGCATGAATCACTATGACTACAATTTTCTTGGATTTAGATGACAGTTTTAACTTGCTCCAAAATAGTCTGAAATCACCAGCCTTTTTTATTAATGCTTTCTAATGGTTCTTTTCTTGGTAATTAATTCATGAATCTAAATCATTCAGAAATAGATAAGCCACTAATCATTCGCAGACTTGATAACGGATCCTAAGTAGACAGCAATGTGTAAAGCACTTGATAAAGCTGCCAAAAAAAAGAAAGGAAAAAAGACTTAGAAGGAAAAATGAAACTCACATCTTCCACCTAATAGCAGGAGATTTGATTCTGTATTTATCATGCAGGATAAAATACTCACTGATGTCAACAAATAATCAACTACAGAAGTGAGAAAAATCAGGCTATTTCTATACAGCATGCTTATTTCTGGTGTTACAAGCATGGGAGCAAATTAAAGGATCCATTCATTTGTTTGTTTTGGTACAAGGTTTGTTGTTCACATTTAGCAAAAGTAAAACATAAAAGAATAAGAGAGATGGGAAAGAGGGGTTAACAACCACCTGTTGTCAGCAACACTTAAAAAGTGGTGGTTATAGCACACAAGAAATAACAACATTTTAATGCAAGATTACAACAAGGAAAAGGAAGAAAAGTGCTTTCTTGCATGTCTGCATACGGAATAATACTATAAAATGAGAAATTTAATTAAGTTTTCATGTATTGAAGAAAAGTGTCACAAAAAATAAAACTTACAAAAAAACAGTGACACCACATTATGAAGTACAATTTTATATTTCCCACATTTTATGATTTTAAATAATCACATATAGCATTACTTTTATTTTGTTCCAGATGGAATCATGTACCTACTTCTTAACTGCCTACATGCTCTAAAAATGTATTGCAATATGAATGTTGGGAGTCTCCTCTCTGCTTTCTTTAGATAATACAATCATGGCCAACTTTAGAACAGAGATAAGTTAGTTATACCAAGGGCAATCTCAACATTTATTCAAGTTATGGAGTGAGAAATGCATTGTTACCATGGCAACTGTTAAATCACATGGTATCTGCAATGAGATGCAGGACATCTTGAGTAAACACTCATCTATGTGCTTGTGTGATCTCCTCTACAAGGAACAGTTCCTTCGGAGAGGAACACGTGCAGAATTGTTGCATAGTCCAGATTTCACTGCCTCTTCTGCAAAAAGTTAATGGAAGTAACCCAAAAGGTTATTTTTGCTTGGGGAGATTTAATCAGATCTATCATTAGAATAGGAAGAAATACTGGGAAATAAAGATCAAATGTTGAGGGGTTTGCTAGGATTTGCCTCAGTCAGTATCATGAAACCTTACAAATGTCAGTGTACCTCTCAAACTCACTTTGTACCCTTGCATCAGAAGACCATTCACAACAGCACTAGAAAAAAAAGCCTTCCTGGCAGCATGAAGGCTGCCAGACATGCAGAAGCACATCATGCTGGGGCTGCTGGAGTTGTTACTGCCTCCAGCCATCTGCCCCACCCTTCTGAGGGATGTTGCCGCCTCCAAAACTAGGACATCTGATCTACCCTTGAATCAACCCTGAACCAGGCTGCTGCATGTCTTGCTGGTCTCTGATATTATCATCATCTAACACACCACCTCTCCCTGCCAGGGCCTCCCTTCCTTCCCAGGAGATGGGACAACTCTCTCCAGAACAATCCCCTCAAACTACATTGCCCTACTGCCAGTCACATCCATAAAGTCACAGCCCATCCATCAGTCCCTGGGCTTTTACTGTACTTCTCTGCCGCCCTTTTCTAACTCTTCTTCACCCACTATCATGCCCACATAAAACTCCTTCCCTATCCTTTTAATTCACCACAAGGAGCAGCATTGACACCAGATTCCCAAATAATCTCCCTTGGGTACCCTTTTCCTGCCTCAAAGTATCTCCTTCTTCTTGACCTCCTGAGCAACCTGGTGTTACCTAGAGGGAGAGAGAGAGAGCCACACTGTGATGCCATTTGCCATCTTCTGATATCATACTGTATGCACAGTGGTTTCTTTAGCCAACAAAGGCTTCATTGGGGGATGCAACTGTCCACTGACACGTCTTCTGATCCAATTCTCTTCCTCTCATCACATCCCATTACTTTCAGATTGCATAGTACACACTACTTAGACACTGCCAACACCTATTATGCTACCCAAGAAAAATGGAAATTCTCATGTATCTCTGATCCTGGCCTCCCTTCCCCCATTTCTGGCTTTGATTCCTTCTTGGCCTTCACAGCTTTAAACAATTCATATAGCTTTCTATAGGTTTGTACTTTTTTCATGTATAACCTTGAGATCTCATCTAACCAACTTCTTCCTCCTCACTCATGAAATTATTTCTATATCCTGTGTCTCATAAATTCACCCTATCCTGTTACTCCGTCCCAAAATCACTCTTAAATCTGTTTGCTTTGTAATTGCAGGGCTCTTCCTTCCCACATGGTTGGCCATTTGCTATTTGACCTGAACTTTGACAGGTAAGAAGACCCTGTGGTGAAGAAGAGAGACACTCTGGAATTCACCAGCTGTCATCGAGCATTTGAGTAATGGAAAGATAAAATGAGATGTGTGAACAAATGACCAGGTCTTAACTCCCTAATAGAACCCTGTGGAGAGGGTTACAATATCCAAGTACTCCAGGGAAATAACTAATGATCCTTTCTTCAGTTCAGTCAGGTTTCAAGAAGCAATTGCCTGAGTTACTAAGTGCTTGAGACTGCCTCAGTAATTGCAATGATTTATTTTATGCATCATCATCACTACAGCACTAGGTCAGGAGGACATGCGCCTTATGGATGCCTTGAATTTTAACACAGGCCCTGGAAGCAATCAGAAACAGAGACCACAATGATTTGAAGGGGAGGGTGAAGAAAAAGACTTTAAAATCTTATCTAAAACATTTTTTCTGTTAGATTTTAAAAAAATAATTATATTTTCAGATCATCCTAAGCAGAAGTTGCTTATGTATTCTTCTGCATTCTTCTGCTTGCTTAAAATGCAAGTGATCAGAATCTAATGTTCCTGAAACCCATTTGGAAATTTTTTTCCAGTGTAAGCAATGAACATGCAGTCTAGAGTGAAACTACCCACTCAGTAAAGACAAACAATGAAAACGCAAGCCTGTTGTCTCTGTGTTATACCTCTGTCTATTCCAGAAGAAAAATCTTCCTGTGCAAAACATGTTTCTTCATGTACCCTTACTCTGTACTGGTGCACTGGCTGCCTGCTAATAACCAGCAAAGGGGGAAGAGACTTGGGATCACAATCATTTACTGGACATAAGAAGTAGGATGTTTACACAAAGCTACTCACCTGACCTAACAAAACCATGCTGCACCAAGGATATTTTGTGAGGACACACATTCAAGGTGCAGGAGGATATGTTTGCACAGCATCAGAAGGGATTGCTAACAGTTTCTTGGGCATCCCCATCCTCTTGATATTACACTCCTTTCTGCAGTCACTTTTCCTTTGAGCTATGTGAGGTTTCACTGGCACAGAAGGACATTTTTAGGATAATGATAACTTAAAGTGCTGTCATCACCAAAACTTTCAAGCTATTTGAAGATCTTGAAGACAATTTCTCTCCACTCCCATAAACTTCAAACTGTTTCCCTATGATAACTCAAGTAAAAGCGCTTCTAACCTTCAGCACTGTTTTTCCAATTACTGTGTTTCAAGGTTAGTAGTGTAAAAACACTAAACGAACACAGTTTTCAAGGTCAAAATAAAAAATGCAGCAGTGATAGTTCACAGTAACTTTCATTCATTTGGTATTCAGGATGCATTCTTTCTGAATATCAAATCGCAAAATCATTGCCAATTCATCAGATTTTAAGCTTTAGCTTATTAAACACTAGACTATGCTAAAAATAAAATGCAGCTTTTTATTTGATCTTATTAAGATGCTTCTGTACAACATGATCTAAGCCTCTAATTATCTACATCTCTATATTATCTCAATTGTTATTTCAATATGAGCAAATTCATAACAATGCATTTTAATGGGAAATTTAAAAAGTCCTATACTAAAAAGTGGCAGAGCATTAGAAGTCAAAAGTTGAATGTCAAGATGCTAAAAATGAAAATGTTTCTCTACATTGTATATGCCAGAGCTCACACGACATTTGGCAGTGATTTCCCATGATGAAGCAACTCTTTGAGGAGTTCATTTTTGTGAAAGCCCTAGTCTATTTAGAACTAGCTCCTAGCTACTTGCCCTTAACAATGCAATACAGATAAAGTTCATTAAATATATTGTCTAAGGTAGAAAAGTGANGAGCAAATTATTTTTAAAAACACAAAAGTGATACAGACATATTGCAGGTTCTGCTGCAATTGCAGAACTGCCCAAATGACGAATGTCCAGAATGAGAAGTATTACCAGATCTTACTCAACAGGATTTTTTTCAAACAAGCTGGGCATCCAAACATTTGATCCAGATCTTTTCCATGCACGGGTGCACTGGAATACTGGAAACTGCAGCATTAATGAATTACAAGGAAAATTGCAAATGCCTATGACTTTAAAGTTAATTTTCAGACAGTAATGGTCAAGCAACTTTTACAGCTTTTCGATACTTTTGCTGGAATGCTAAACCTTTATTTCTTCTTACAGCAGGTAAGACATGAATTTCTACCATAATTAAATGAGTAAATTACTTGTTTTTTATGGTTTCTATTCTTATAGGATCCTTAATACATATTGAACATCACATGGATTAAAAACTAACAGTATTTTAAAACAACAGTTATATGCATGATTTACTGTATGGCTTTTGTCTAACGCAAATATTTATTATTCACGTATCACTGCAATGAAAACAGTGTCAAGTGATTAACCAGTAAATATTAGACAGAATTTCAGGACATTGCTACAGTAGCTAAAAGGGAAAATGGTGTAATGAAACTGTAGTTTTTTTCTCTATGTAGTGCAAAACTAACTTTTGCACCAGGGAAGAGACAGTCATATCTGTACATACACATATGTGTGTCTGTGTGACAGCTGGAAGTGGGAGAGTAAGAACAGATGAATTACAGGGAGCATACGGCCACCCAGTGCAAGAACAGAGCAACTCTGTTCTACGGATGGCTGCAGATCCCACATAAGTTAGCACACATACCCACAGCTCAGCTGTAAAATTGGAACACCTTAAGTTCCTGCATACATTCCTACAAGGAAATGTCTAAAATGAAATAAGAGAGGCAGATTTTTAGGGGTCTCCTGAAATGAAAGCTATAGCTGACACTCTGAAAAAAAAAAAATAAAAATTGGTAGGGGTCATTTTTAAGAAAGTACCTGATTTGGGTGTCCCACATGAAAAATCTGCCACCTGAAGGAACTTTTCAAGTGGTTCAGGTGTTCAGACTTAAAAAGTTAAGCTGCTTCAACCTATCTATAGTATCACTCAGCTAGCCAGTGTACCCTAACTGCTCAAACATCGCATCAATGTGGAAAAGCATCCTGAGAGTCAATGTTCGCAGTACTCCTGAAAACAGGGAAGCTGCACTTCCATATACAAACAAGGGTCTGAGACACAGATGTTTAGTCATTAGCCCAAGGTCTTGGAGGAAGCCCATGAAGGATGGGGAGCCCCTGAGTCCCCATCTGATGCCTCAATTTCACCACTCACCCTTCCTCTTCAGAAAGGCAGGTAATGTGTAACGACAGAGAGTTACCTGCAAGATAAATCAGTGAGCAGACAGCCTATACCTATTGCTTTTTCTATTAGCAGGCACTGGATAGAGATGGGGAATGGTGACATTCAGAGTCTGACATCCCCAAGGCAGGGGCACAGAAGTTTGTACAGGTCTTAAATGTGATGACCAAGACTCAGGTTTTAACCTGAAGAAACTTTTCAGAATCTGCTAGATGAAAACCTAATGCAATCTGAAAAGAAGAGGAGGAGGAGGAGGAGAAGGAAGAAAGGAGTGTCAGAACAGATGGGTCACCAGGAGAAAGCAGATTCTTTGTGTTAACAACTGAGAGTGTGTGTAAATGACTGCTTTTTCTACAATGAGAAAAAAGGTTCCATAAGTAGTGCTCATAAGTGGTCGGCTTTGCTTTCAGCAAGGTTTGCAGTCTGTTTAATAGGCAGGTATATGTACAGAAAGGGAACTGGGGACCATTAGCACTGCAAGCTCCTGGGTGGAGAAGGATTCTGCCACATCCTTGGTGAAATCCTGAGAAAGGCCCCAGATGCAGGAGGCCATCACCTGCATTGAGCAGGATTCAGTAGATTCCCAGTGGAAGACTGGGCACTACTCAAACTCCACTGTAAGGATCCTGTGATACCAATGATAAAGCAGGTAGGAAAATCTTCTACCTGGTCTTAATTTACTTCTTCCACCTCTGTGTGAAATAGGAGTAAAGAACTCACTGCAAATAGAGTTCTGTTTAGAAGCCACGTGCTTCTTTTACAGAAGTTAATCAAATCTAAGAAACTCAAAAGAAATCAATATAGTCCAATGATTAGCTGGATATAGGTACTGCATACAGACTGACAGATTATTTAGATAGACTGAATTAATGTGTGAATTTCACTGAAAAGACTCAGGTTTCTCACATGAGGAGACAGAGTGTTCGTACACTTTCCAGCTGTCTGCCATCCACACAAGGAAGCCCAATCCTGAATATGTCTGGTTTTTAGCTCAAAGCCTGAACAACCAGGCTTTGTATATGAGAACTCAAATTCTGGTCTCTTCAGTCATCTCTGATTAGTATCTTGTCTGACCCTGAGCACATCAGGTCTCTATTAACTTGCTCGGTATGGCCAAACAGCATCTATTACAAACAGTAAATCAATTTAACAGTTGTATTTGTATCCACATATATGTTTTAAAGTTTTCTGTGGTGAATAATCCCCTACTTGCAATACCAAAAGTATTTTGTAAAAAGGCTTAAACTGATGTTGTATTCATTAGTGCCTCTAAAAATGGAAGAGACACTGTGATATTGCAACCAAACCAAGAAGGTGATGCACGTTTGCATCTGTGCTTGTCTCCTACTCTACTAAAAAGTGCAGGTTCTCCTTTGTTCCTCCCAGCATCAGGCTAAGTAGAAATTCTGCTCCTGATACAGCACGCACATCTACTTCCCTCACTTCCCTTCCCAGGGAAAATGGAGATGAAATAAGGGATGGTGGTCTCAGTCCAGCCACTTCAGGAGAGACAGCAGCATCAGCTGGGCTGGCAGGGGACAGAGCTGACACACAGCAGCCAACAAAGGCATGTGAGCTGTAGGCCCTTCCCTTGATCAAACAGGGCTGTGTAGTTCAGGATCACTCCCTGTTCGGGACTTACCCTGGTTCAGAGCTTGGAAATCTATCCAAGATCTGATTTTCAGCAGGCTGTTAAAGGAAATACCAACTACTATTCATGCTCTTCCTGAGTTAGATCATCCTATTATTGTCCCAGTCACCAAATGAGACTAAAGTACTTTTTCCTGCAAAAAAATCACGTCAGAGCCTTTCCCCATTCAGATACTCACGTTAGAGCCAGTGACAAAAAGAGCTGGGAACTGCCTGCCACATGATATCAGAAAATATATTTGAGGAAGGCCACAAGGTCATTGCTAATTTCAAATCCTGTTTCATGTTTCCACATGAAACATCTAATTAAAACTTTTCGCTGGCTAGTTAAAATGAAATGCATGCATATGCACTTGAGACCTCATTTTCATGTGCTGTGAATTAGAATATAGGAGGTGCTGCACACAGCGGTAGGAACACTAATCGAGGAAGGAGAGGGGAATACCTGCTTTGATTTACAGGAAGACAGTCAGCAAAAATACCACTAATCACCTGGGTTTTCATTCCTTTGCTCTTTGAGCTGCCACATACAACCAAGAAAAATGAATGCAAGTAGTGTATTAACTGCTACCAAATCAGCGTTCTTCACAGGTGACTGTGTGTCAAGCACATCTTGCAAAATGCCACCACCTTCCACAGCTCCAGTGTGACAAAAGCATTAGACCCTGAGGGCTATATCCTGCTCTTACCAAAAAATATCTATTAACATCAGCAGGAGCTGAATTAAACTTTAAAATGCAGGCATAGTGAGTGACAGAATGGCCACAGCAAAAGGACAATCTTTTGAGATTTTAGAGCTGTCTCATGATTAAAATAAATAAATCCTGGGGTGGGGAAAAAAAATAGCCTGCAAAAAATACAAGGTCAAGGTGTCCTTACATTCCTGCTGTGGATGGTCAGCAATGGGGGCACAGATAGACATTTTACATCTGCCCATTTTCAAAAAAGCCCTCACTGTAGATAGCCTGACTCTGGTACAGAAGATGCAGCTGAACATAAGAAAAAGGCTGTCTCCACACCAACATGCTTCAGGGGTCTCCAGAGCATGCCTGCAGGAACAAATCCCAACAAATGCTGGCAGCATTTATTCCAGTGAGGTCCTGACACAGGCCTCATGGACTCCAGAGCATCCTGCCACTGGAACCACACTGACCTTAGCATAGAAAGCAGGTGTTACTACAGAATTTGCTCCAGTGCAGTTTCTCCAAACAAGAGCAAAGGTTGACATGCAGAAATATTTTCACCTGTTTAATGACACTAACCATGTATCTTCTGGATTACTGGGCCAAATCTTCATTTTGCACTGAATCCTTTTTACATGACTCTGATCTCTGGGCAGGCTACCAAATCTCACACAAATTCCAAAAAGGATGCTGTAATGGACAGCCATCAGCTTTTGGCTTATCAAAAAATTTTCCAGTTATCTTGGATATTTCTTCTCAGCCAGGTCCACACTATGAGCCAAATCCAGATGTCCTTGATTGGTTTCATTTCCAAGAGAAGAGTCTAGTAAAACAATGAATTACTTGACAGATCTGCACCACTGAAAGGTGAAGGACAAAATTACTTCTGAATTTCACAAACTGCTTGGAATTTCTGACTCAAGTTTGCATGGCACATATTCAAAGAATTATCAACTTTTCTTTTTAATCTTCACAAATTTAGGTAACAAATTCCCTGACTTGACAGCGAGATTTAGGCACCTTTATTATTCAGAGTTCCCGGGACTGGAATACCACCACACCAGAACTGTGTAGTCCCACTGTTCATGAAAAACAGCACCCCTGTCCTCTCGCTGCTCCTAAATGATGATCCCCACTCATCATTCAGCCCCTTCTTTGTATGTATGCCTTCATGAAGCCACATGGTGAAATACAGGATCTAGATTAAAATACTACCAGCCAAAAAATGCAAGGATGTTTCATTTTACCCAGTTCAGTTTCTGGATTTCAGGAATGAAGGAGGATGGCAGTATTTCATCAGGAGCAGCAGGGTAGCTCTCGGCAACATGGGTTATCCCTGATGCCATATCTCATTTTTACCTCATATCCATGTCCCCACAATGTGAGAGAAACTGATCCAGTTGGACAATAAAACCACAAGAAAGGTATATTTATTTTATTTTTTAGCTTCATTATTCACTCTGTCTCTTCATAAAGCAGCACTGCATGGGACAGCCCAGGGCTGGGGACAAGCGTTTGGGGCAGTACAGCCACTGAAGAGATGCCTGAAGACCCAGAGGCTGCAGAGTGACTTCAACTGCTTGGTCTTGCCTCAGCTATGCTGAGAATTTAAAAAAAATTATCCCCCTGGCCCTCACTAGTTCAAAGTCCAACCCACTTCTAGCTTGCTTGGGATCCCCAAACCACCTCTCAAGGATCCCAAGGCAATTCATCAACATTCATTAACCACTGCAGGGTTTATGGCTCCCTTCAAGGCCCCACATGTTTAAGACCCTATTTTATACCTGGTAAACAAAGGCACTGAGAAGCAGCGAGATTTGAAGGTTATTTATTAAATAACCAATGGAGTCAAAAATAAAAATTCAAAGTTCTGGCTCTCAGATTTTAGCCTGCTAAATACCATGTGCCCTTTTTACCCCTTTCAGTGCAGGAGCCAAGGCATTGTCCCACACAAGAATGAGTCACCATTCCACACCAAAGAAAGCCCAGTATGCAAAATGTGTACATGGAATTTCCTTCTATACAAAGTAGTTTAATGTGACAGAATAAATCAAAGAGGAGCAAATTAGGCTTTCTTTTCTTTTAAACACTAGTCCAAGCACCTGGAGGAAAGAAAGTATTGTGGGAATATGTAACTTGTCTCAAAGGGAAACAGGGAGGTTTCCAGTCAATGTGTTCCTATACTATGCTCACAATACGTCATGGGAGCACAAGCATGACTGCAGAGCTTTCATTTTACAGGGAGAAGGACCATATAATTTCACCACTATTTTGCATTCCTGGCAAGAGGGCATTCTCCTCCAAAACTTTAGCCACATTAAGCAGACCCAACAAAAGGAATAGTAATTCCTCTTAAAAGCATATAGCAAATAAAAATACATTTCTCAACAAAAAGACTAAAACAAAGCTTTTCTAGCATGCAAATGATCCCAGTCCTACATCTGAGCAGGATCTTTAACTCTGGCAAACTTTTTCCCTTTCAAAAAAGATGCCTGTGTCTGTTGTGAACTGAAAAGAAAAAAAACATAGGACCTGCAGAAGTCTTTTCTTCTCAGAAGATAAAGAGGTTGGCTTACTGAGAACAGGTGATCACCTGGGGCTATGCATTCATTCCAGCAGATGAAAGATCGATCATCTGGAACAGGACACTCTCTCCAGAACAAGACAGAACTAGATTCAAGTCCCTGTTCCCCTAATTCAGGCCAGAGACTTGAACTTCAGCTTACCTCCAAGCATGTACCTACCTCTTAATTGCTCTTACTCAACATGGAATATAAACTGACAATCTCATTGATAGATTCATTTTTTTCTTGGCTTGTAGTTGAAGACTAAAACAAAATTGCAAACTATCATCTTACCCTGGTGCAACTCTCTCTGTTAATGCTGGCATATCTAAGAGGTGTAAAGAGAAATAGCAAACTCTTGTGCTAACATGCTAAATCTGTTCCGTTTAAATGGCTTTAGCCATCTATACTACTCAAGCCATGAAAGTTTATGCAAAACTGTGCTATAGTTGTTGTGTGTAGATGTGCTAAACTGTGTTTAGATGTGTCCATTTGATCCACAGTTCTGCAAGAGATGCATAACAGCTGCCAAGAGTCAAAAGCAGTAAATCTGCACTCAAGATACCCAATAGATCTGTCCTAGGCAGAGCAGATACAACAAAAGTGATGATTTTTTTAGAAAGTAAAGCAGATTTCAGTCCCTGTCTAAATTCAGATTTCATTTGATATCAATGTTTTAAAGAATATTTTTCCATCAGAGCCCTGATTACTGGCCATCAATCCAACAGTACACCAGTAGAGTTCCACAGCTTTGTCAAGCTAAAAAAACCAGCAACTCTGGACATGTCCTGGCATTCGTTCTTGTCTCCTTGCAGGCGTTCAGCTGGACATGTAGGTGCACCCTAAAATAACCTGGTGTGTCATGGCTGGAATTTCCTTATGAAATTCCCCAGTTATGAGTAATCTGTACAACCCAAGTCTCTAAATCATTAATCTTCTGTTGTTATAAGACTTTTAAACAGCTTCAGCTCAGCCACTAACCTGCTTCAATGAGCAAATCATCTGTCTTCTCAATGAGACCACTGATTAGAAAAGTTAGTACCCAGTAAATTAACAAAACTGTTCTGCAGTATCTGTTGTCCTTCTGAAAATACACCTGCCTCCTATAATACATCTCTTTCATCTTGAACGAAGTCACAGAATGAATATGTTCAAGCTGTATGTACTTATATACTTTTAAACAGTATGTAATGCTAATTAATATATAATTAATATGTAAAGGGATTACAGGGTGGATTTAGGAAATGTTCCCCTCCCCACTGATGCAGGGAAGTACTGGAAGAGCCTTAGCCTAGAATATAATTTATATAGTTGAATAAAGAAATTCATACTCTTTAGCCCCCTAATGAGCATATCAGAGAATCTTAAATTTCCTTTGAAGATTACCTTCAATTTGTAAACAGGTTATTCAGTTGATCTGACCATGAAAATGACACTATAATCTAAAGAATATTCTCCCCATGTTGCTGGGGCGAAAAGTAGTTTTCCAGCTTTACTAAGACAATGCCACCATAAACAAATGTCGTTTTCTTAATGAGTGCAACACTTTATTGAAATAGCAACTGGAACACTGTAAAAACGTTTTCACACCTATTATAAAGCCATTATTTGAGTTGTAGTTGCTTAAAGGAGTTTCAAAAATATGTTTTAGTGCAAATATGCCTCAAATGCATCTCAAATGTATGCTGGAAGAAAAAAGCTATGATAAATTACTTCAAATGGCTTTACAAACAGAGCTTGCTTTCTATATTATAATTAATGCTAATAATACGCAAACTTCTCAAAAAAAAGCAGGCTCATTTTATAGCTGAATATTTCAATTGAAATTTTTCATCTATTTTCTGTCAAAGCTACTTTTTTAAGGGAATGAATTACTTAAATTACATAAAAATACAAATTTTAAGTTCTACTTTTCCCTAGGCTTATGAGTGTGATTTGCATGTAATGATAAAATTAGAACTGCAAGCTTGCATAGCTATTTTCACTCTAGCCCACATTTGATACCAAAATAATTTCTGTGTATTTTAGATAAACATTTCATTTTATTTATTTCTCAGTACATTGTAACTCATTGTAGGAATTGAAGAGCACAGAGAAGAAGCTTGTCTTCCTATTTAGAAGCTTATTTACCACTACTTACTTTCTACTCACTAGCAAAGCTGAAGTTTTAGGAAACCTAACACATATGGTAGGTTCAGTGCCTTAATGAAGCACCTTATTCTAACATATTAGCAATGGGGAATGAGAAAAAAAATCACTGTACTTTAGTTTTGTGGGTTTTTTACAAGTTTGTGAGTACCACTCTGGTTAGAGCACTTTGCAAACAGTATATTCACCAGAGAAGTTGGCACCGTGTACTACTATGGAAGACCAGTTCCAATATACCAGTTTAATCTGGTCACTGTCAGCTTGCAGTGCCAAATACAATTAAGCAGCTCACATATAACATAGTTTGAGAACAGAACTTTTAAAATTATATGACTTTTTCAAAGCTCTTTTATTCATTCAGACCATAAATCTGAAAAGAAATTAGAGTATACCAGAAAACTGAAACAAAAGCAGTATGAACTTTCTGATTAAGGATACTTAAAGTATGAAGTAAAAATATATTCATGTACACCATGTATATATATACACACACCAATTTTATGCCTTCCAGAACACAGCCAAACTAAAGGAATCCCTTCTCTCACCCACTATAGTTCCAAACCAAGCTTTCCTCCAGTGAATCACCCAGCTGTCACATATTTTCTCTCTTCCAGACCATCTGCTATTTCTGAGAAAAAATAATTATACTTCTTCTCCTTCTGAACTATCAACCCAAACCAATCTATGTTTCATCTGCCTCTTGTGGACCACAGACTTCCAACAGCACACCTTCAAAAACACTTTTAGGTACTTTATCTGCCCGAAAACCTCTTGTGCATCTACATGTCATCTGCTCTCCCTAAGTGAGTCACTAACTTCTGTCCTCAAACTCAGGTGAAGATGGTGACTATTTATTTGAATGACAGAAGAGCTCACCAGTCCTCTTAGTCATCCAATCTAGCTCCCCATAGCACTCCACACCTCATTCACTGCACAGGAAAAAGAGTTACTGGGGAGTTGATATAAAATTCTGCAATTAGGCGGAGAACCCTTCCTTCTTGACAGGAAAGTGCGAGATTCATCGAAACTCAATTATATTACTTTTTTTTTTTTGCTATTAATGCTGGAAATCCATGTGAGGTTGTAATAATCTGAAGATACCTGCTTTAGAAATACAGTGGGTAGCACCAGAGGAGCCTCAATTCCATTTCCAACCACATGCCTGGGACACAGTACATGTAGAGAGTACACATACTCAGTACATGTCCATATGCACAATTCTAACCCCATATTCAGGTTGGAGCTTTGGGGTGGTTTTTTTTCATGATACTAGAGGAGAACGAACTAGAACTCTGCTTCAGGCAAAATTCCCCATTGGATATTTTGGAAAGAGCTTTACTTCCAGGCAGGTTGTAAAGCCCCCAGCTCTGAACAGTGGCACTGGCCCAGGGTGACAGAAACACACAGTGTTGCAAACCAGCAGCATTTCTGCTTTGAGATGGGCTGCCAGGAGGCTAGCCCAGCTAGCAAGCACTCCAAGTGCAGGGAGGGTGGCCTGGCAGGGTGTTCAGGCATCTGATTTACAGACTGCATACCATCCCTTTGAGGAAGGCAGATGATCCAAGAAAGCACAGTTTGAGCTCCCCAGGAGGGAAAGCTGATGAAATCTTTCGTGCAAGGACACTTGCTGAGAAATGAGGGTCCTGTGGAAAACATGCAGAGTATCTCCACTTCACGCCTCCATTGAATGCCCATCACTCTGTGTTTCTAAGAAAGCTATGTAAAAGTAAGCTATGCTTTTAAAAATTAAAAATTAAAAAAATAAAGCTGGGCATGTTACACATAAGGACACCACACCCTAAACATGTTGTTCCTCTAACATTTGCAGTGAGCCCAAGGGACTGGGTAATAAGCCAATGCCAATGAATCTGCCATCACTTTTGTAACAGCAGGATGAGATGGGAAGGTCTGGGAGCCTGGATCCAAGCAGTACCCACTACAATTCAGCCTGCTGCTTTTCTCCTTTGAAAGGAGGGGGAATGGCTGCCTGGAGCAGTGAACTCTGCCCAGCCAGTCAAATCCTGACACCTGCATGTGTGCTGGATCAGCTCTCAGACCACATGGGAGGAAGGGAGGGAGAGGAAGGGATGGAAGCTCACAGCTTCCTGAACGTATGCAACCCACCACCCTGCCACAGCAGTGTGTGCTTTTTTTTTCAGGGGAAGTTAGTTACCTGAATCAGCTAAACTGAAAGGCTACAACAAATCTCAACTAGGTTCAGTAATGCCTTCTTGGTGACTATTCCTAATGAAATCAATAGTCTAGCTGGGGGCTTAGCAAATACACCCATACTACGGACTGCAGGTCTCTCTTACACCTGGGCATGGGCTGCCTGGACTGAAGGGAAGAGATATATCAACCTCCACCCTACAACAATCAATAAAGTGCAGAACAGGGAGAGGAAGCAAACCATGATTTATTATTGCCTGCACTAGCTGGAAGACATTCCTCACCCAGAAATAAAGGGCACATGAGGAACAACCTGGGCTTCTGCAGACATTTCTCTTTGCTGTCACCTCTAAAATCATATCCTAAAAGTCTGAAGGCATATCCTTGCCTGAGAGCAGCAACTGCTGTGTTATACTGCTCAGGATGGATAAGAGCAGATTGCTCAAGCTCCTGCTAAACTGAAATCACTCATCTCCTAAACAGCAGCAATTGCTAAGTACCACACTTTTCAAAAGGAGAAGAAAAGCTGAGTGCTTCTTCCCTTTCCATTTTTGGAACTGTACTGTAATCTGCGCAGCTACAGAGCTGCAGCTGACACTGCAGCACCCTTTGTAATGACTGGAGTAAGCAGCAAAAATATCCACTGAATTTTTGGAGTGTCAGTCCCAACATTCCCCTCTCTTCTGTGCCCACATATCTGTAATCTTGCTTCCAAATCCAACAGTAGAAACCTTCCCTGGCTTAAAATCTTCTTTACTTAAGCAACAAAACTTTTAATTGTGCTCTGTGGATAGAGTTTAAAGATAAATGGAAATTCTGCCAGATGTCCATGGCTAGTGGGTCAGCTGAGGAACAATTCAATCTCGAGGATTTAGCCTGGCTAATTGCTCTCCTCCCTTCTGCACACCTACTGATACAATTACATATTTAACTACGCTAGAGCAGACCTTATACAATGCTGAACAGAACAGCATGAAGCTCTGAAACAAGAACTCATCATTCTCTTTTCCTTTGTGCAGCCTTATTTCAGTAGGAATGAGCTTGCAGATGAGCTGAAAAGTATTTCTTTTCTAAAGTACATGCCTTTTTTCTACTGTCCAGTGAACAGAAAATTGAATAAATTACACATACAAAATGGCAAGAGATATGAGGACTAGGTAGGATTTTTTTTGTTTCTTGTAGTTATTTTCCACTGCAACTTTAGATGAATATGCAATCAGAATAGAAATCTTTATAAGGAGAACAGAATTAGGAAACATTGTGCTGTAAGCAGAGCTGTCAAGTTTCAGTGCCTTTTCAATCCAGTTATTAACATCTGAATAAATGCTTTCAGAAGCATTAAACTGAATGTTGCTTTCTTCAGTGTAACTTTGATTGAAAACACAATTTAAAAAAACCCAAAAACCTACTGAATTTCCTATCCAGACCATTCTTTTTAATTAATACTGAAAAGTTATAGCCAATACTTGCATCCAAATATACCAGCAATAAAGTAATTTTAAGACAATTTAAATAAGTACTTCAAGCACTCATATACCTTATATGTTACCTAAATATGCCCTAAACTGCAACAATTTGGTAAAAAGCATCCTGAAATCATCTGCTATATCCTATGTATATAAGATATTAATAACAGCAAGTGACAGCTAATGACAGCATAATAATTTAAGTGTGTTGACAATTATTGACCTGAATGCATTTCAGAGAAATGTAAATGCCAGAGGAGAGCAGTTACAGCTCCATGACTAATGTGTGCCCTGGATTCTGACCATCAGCTTTGCTATTTCAGTTTTGTGGCCTAAATCTCCCTCTCCCACCAAAACAAAAAGAAAGAAATGTCTTACTTGTTCTGCCTTCTCCAGTGGTTTTCTATCCGCCTGCAAAAACTGGCAGTTCTCTCTCGCCAGCTTCTGGACCAGCTCAATCCGTCCGATGTCATCTCTTCCCTGAAGCTTGCATAAAACTCCTGCCTTAAGGGTGGGAGAAACAGCAAACAGATACTTAAATCCACAATCCCAGGACATGACACCGCCACCAATTTCAACCTTAAAAGAAACACATCTGTTTTCTCATATTTGTGGTACTTCAGTACTGCTTGCAGAACACAAACAAGTCACTGCTTCCTCAGAAACAACTGGAGAGGAGTGGAGGCACATCTGAATCTCCAAATGTATCTACTTTGGAGGAAAGAAGGCAGGGCTAACTAAATCAACCTCTACTCTGAGTGCAACTATCAGATATGCTGTGTTTTATTTGTTCCTGTCAGCCTGTTTCCTGTTACATAAGAGAAAAAGAGCAAGAGGTTAAAAACTCATGGGAAAGTTAGCCAGGAACAGCCCTGGAAAAAGAATGAAGTGCAACAAAAGGCAGTCCTAAAAATAACACACTACAACTCCTTCTGCTCCCACCCATCCCATTTTTCACGTATTCAACACTCAAGAGTTAAAAGACAGTTGTTCCACATCTATTTATTTCGTAAATAACAAATCAGTATTTCTTGATTTTGGTTAGGGAATAAAATTATATTTGCTTTAAAAGCTATGTTAGAACTATTTTTTGGCTAATATTCTGACAGTTATTCAAGCTATGCTGATAGTGTTTTGTCAAAACATTCAGCACTGGTTGTTTTCTGAAAATGTCATATATATAAAAAGATGGATTCATGCTTGCATACAAGCATAACAGAGACCCATTGCAAAGTTAGCTGATACAGGCTAAATTGCTCCCTGCAAAGTTAGTGGCTAATACCACTGTCCATGATTTGGTCATGGATATAGTCTCTGCCAAACTGAGGCCTGGCACAACAACACCACACAGCTTTTATTAGCCCAGGTGTTTCCTGTGGGAACAGCATAAGCTTTGGGAGGGCTCATCATGTGGCATAGCTATGGTATATGGCTTCAAAGGCAGTCTGCAAATAAACACTTTTTCCCCACTTCCTCCACCATTTTCTTTCTACTATTCATCTTGAGTTTGAACGAATAGCTATCTACCCCAAAATTCACAACGCATCTTGTGAGTCAGGCCCAAAAGTTAGGGATGCCCTGACTGCTAACCAATAGTGCCATGCAGGCTCCAGTCCTTTGGCCTTAGGAAATTCCTGCTTCTTAACACTTTGATGGCTTTGGGATGTCAACTAGAGACAAACCTGCTTATTTCATGGCTGCAGGATGCTTCTAGCAGACTATTACATCTGCGTGCTGTAACCCCACAGGCTTGTAGGCTAAGCACTACTCAAACTGTTATGGCCTGTTAGGGCTTTGGAACTATGAAGATTTAGAGTGTCTCTGGATCTGGGACCTTAGTACTGTGGAGGCACTTTTTACACCGTTGTGCTGCGCTGTCATGGTTTAGGAATAGTACACCTCAATTTAGTGCTCCCATTGTGACTCTCTAAACCACATGCCACTTGCTCTTCCCCTCCCTCTTCCTACCCTGCAGCAGGATGAAGAGGAGAATTGAAGGCACAAAAGGTGAAGATCACAGGTTGAGATAAGAACAATTTACTGGAAACAGCAATGAAATAAGAAAATGAACAATAACAGTGACAATACTGACAGAGGGTACATTAGCCAGTCAAGGAGGGTGATTGTCCCGCTCTGCTCTGCACTGGGGCAGCCTCACCTTAAACATCGTGTGCAGTTTTGGTCACTGCAATATAGGAAAGATATTCAGCCATTAGAGAGTGTCCAAAGGAGGGCAGTGAAGATGGTGAAGGGCCTTGAGGGGAAGCCTTATGAGGAGTGACTGAGGGAACTTGGTCTGTTCAGCCTGGAGGAGAGGAGACTGAGGGGAGACCTCATTGCAGTTACAACTTCCTCAGGAGAGGAAGAGGAGGGGCAAGCACTGATCTCTTCTCTGTGGTGACCAGTGATAGGACACGAGAGAATGGCCTGAAGTTGTGTCAGGGGAGGTTTAGGTTGGATATTAGAAAAAAGTTCTTCACCCAGAGGGGGGTTGGGCACTGGAACAGGCTCCCCAGGGAAGTGGTCACAGCACCAAGCCTGACAGAGTTCAAGCAGTGTTTGGACAGTACTCTCGAGCACATGGTGTGACTCTTGGGGATGGTCCTGTGCAGGGCCAGGAGTTGGACTTGATGATCCTTGTGGGTCCCTTCGAACTCAGCATATTCTGTGATTCTGTAAACATTTTGAATGCATGGGTCTTGATCTCTTTCACCACTTGTCCTCTGCCTGTGTTCACACAGAGCATATTACTGGCTTCCACATGGATGAGCATCCCAGAGAAGCAACTCTAAATACAAGTCCATTAACCCTGCCACAAATATGGTGTGTATTCAAACTGGCAGTTTCATTGAAGGATCATATTGTTCTGTTTCAAATAACAATCAAGTAAAAACACAGTATTTTAACATGTCTCCCCTAACAGTTCATTCATTTAAAGAATTGCAGAGAACATGAAAAAAACCCTACATTTATTTTATTTGGTTTCCAGAGGATAAAACATTTCTGGGAGAGTGAAGGTATTATTAAATTAATTGTACGTGCTTGGCTCTAGGAGTGAAGAATATTTGAAATACAAAAGGCTAAACATAGTTTTTCATCATGAAGAAGAAAACTACGAATCCTTCAGTTTTAATTCTGATTTCCTCACTTATGCTGACTTTCCACTATTAATCTTTCTGCTAAATACTTACACAAAAACATCCAGGTCAATTAAATAATTAATTGATGGCAGCTTGTAAAAACTGATTGAGAAGTTGTTCATAGTCTCTGATTACTGCTCATTTTCACTTGTCAATATAAATTTAATTTTCAAGCAATACTCTTGAAGCTGTTAGGGAAAAGGGTAAAGGCAAATCACCCTACTTGCAATTTTGGTTTTATTTTGTGCAGGCACACTCTGCATGCCCAGATGTCTGCACTTAGTCCTCTATCTCATCTATTTCATGTAGACCAACAGAGATACAAGTACTAACTCATGTGAAGGTGAAAATCACAAAGTTGCATAATTTAACTGGCTTTAACTTAATGAATGATAAATGTATGTAGGAGCTTTATAGTAAGGCTCTACCATTCATGGCTCAAAATTACTATAATTAAATGTTTATGCAATATTTGAAATTAAATAAAAAAATTTAATGGGAATTAAATCAGTCACTACTGAGGTTGGAAAAGCAAAGATGCTGACAACACTTTCTCTGTTTCAGCACATCCACTGGAAAATATTCCCTCTGCAAACATCATAAAAGAACATACTAGCAATGACACAGAGGTGAATTAAGACATCCATAGGCAGACAGGATAGGATCTTTTATTTACATTGTTTACAGCATGCTCCCTTTTAAAAATCTCCATACAAATTTTTTTCCACACTTCTACCAGCTTTGTCAACTAACTTCAATGTAAATCAAGCCTCTGTCACGCAGAGTAGTGTTTAAAGTGGGCACCACACCCTTCACCTCTGTTAAAGGTTTTTGGTGGTTTGTTTTTTTTTCCTCTGTACCTCTGTCTCCTTCTGTGGCTGGTGAAAACCACATAATTATTACCAGCTTCACCTGATCAACCTGAAAACCTAAAACCATAGGCCACCACCTCAAAAGATAGGATCCCTTGCTTTGCTCTAGTCACATACACAGTCTCACTAAAGTGAAAAAAAATATTCACTCCCTTAAAACAAACTATTTTTTTGTCACTGGATATCATTTTTATGGCGCTAACAAACAAATCTGAGCAACTGCTGCTATCCTGACACTCCTGCTCTCCTCCCAGTAGAGCACACGAATGCTTTTGTTAACTACTCATGTAGTAATTGTTAAATCTTAAATGAGTTTCATATTCTTTCAAATTTTAGAAGCTGGTTACCAGTCAAATAAAAGCTGGGTAATCAATATCCAAATATTAACTTCTTATGGGCTTTTATAATCAGACCATGTATTCTTATTAGCTGGATAGTTAGGAGCTTTGAGCATGTGTTGTCAATGTCATAAATGGGAACAAATATTTTCAAAAAACCATAATAACTACAACAATCAGGTAGAACTGAGCGCACATGAAAAGCCCCCCACCTCCCCAAAAAAAACCAAAAGAGAAAGCCAGATTTTTTAGGTAGCAAGGTCAGTATTTCCCCCATCTTTTCTATATCTCTGTAATGCACACCTGAGCTCTAGAAAAATGATTCTCAACCCTACACTGATGTAACTTAGGAATCAAAGTTGAGTAACAAATATTTCACACATTAGGGCTCCTACTACCCTTTTCTTTTTTTTTTTTTTTTAGTATATTTGAAACGGTGTGCAATTAAGAAAAGAGCAGGCCATTTCGAAGCATCGTGTTTGAACATGACTCTGGGAGCATGCTAGAAAAGCCCAGGCACACACTGGTGCATGCTGGCATATCCACATGGTCCCAGGCTCTTCTGCCTGCACTCTCCAGGTGCCTGCCATGGCCCAGGTCTGCTACCAGAGCTGCCTGCAGCCCTTCCTGGGCTCACTAGGGTCGAGCCAGTCTCTGCATTTAGAAAGAGATAGGTGTTGTTCTTAGCACTTGGCTACATGGCTTGTACCCCTTCAGCTAGGCTTGATCACAGACATCAGTGTAAATTCTGTCTTGCTTGCACACAACTTTGCAGTTTGGCAAGATGTTAGGCAGATAAATCAATGACAGGAACTGCACACTACATATAGAGGAAAGAGAAAAGGTGGCAACTGGTAGGGAACACAACATTTGCAAGAGGAACAAAAAAAGTAAAAAACAGCGAAGACTGGGAAAAATCAGCTTTAAATTAAAAGCAATAATCAGTACCAGTACAATGAGCAATACAGTTACACTTGTACAGTTTGAATGCATGAACTAAATGATTGAATGAACCGCAGATTAATCAAAGAAGATTCACAGAATTAAAAAGGGTAGGCAATCCCACAATAAAATGCTCTAAAAGGCAGTTAAGTTTCTTCTGAGCAATATCTAGAAGTGTGTTTTGGTTGTAAATGAGGGCAGTTAGGCAAGGAAAGAAGAACGTTGTTGCTTGCACTTGAATGATTAATAAGTATCCTCATTTCATTGCATGTCTACTTACAGTGATTAAAATTCAATCAAAATGTCATATGCCCTTGCCTCCTAAAACACATCTCATTTTACTTTCACATCTGGTATATGCTATGTGTATTATCTAAAAGGAGCAGAAAGATAGCTGAAGAATGCTGTCCAATTGCAACATCATGGGATTAATTCCCAGAGTAATCATCAATCTTATTCTAAATAGCCACATAAAATGAGATCCAGCAGACTTTCTCCTTCCTACATGCTCCCTGCACAGGAGAGTTCTTCAGCTTGTAGATCTGAAAACATTCACAAGACATCATTAATCTTACACATTTACCTGTGCATCAGAGGTATCCTTGAGTTCCTCTAGTCCTCTTATTTCTTGACTGCTGTTTTCTTCATTTTGACAAATTGCTAAAATAAGAAAGAGGAACACATTGGAAGCAGAGACAGGTTTAAATCACAAGAAGCAGCAAAGCAGCATGGCCCAGTTTAGGTTAAAGAGGATGACCATTCAAGAAACCTTGTTTAAACTTCAGCATCCTAGTTCTCAAGTGATTTTGGACAGGTGCTATAAGGGCACCTTACTGGGTTTAGACAAATGATAAATACAGTATACTTTATTTTTTCCTGGGCAGTAAAATCAAGTACTAAATAGTTATATTTGTGCTGCTCCTGATAAAACAATGACATTTAAGAAAACTTTTCCATGCATTGTAACAAGATTTCATAAGGAATAAAAAAATCGAGGCCCTCTTTACTTCCATTATACTGCACAAGGTCAATTCAGACTAAACAAAATATGCAGATTTATCCCTCATCTCCAACTTGGAAAATTCTTTTTAAGCAAAGTGATCTTAATCTTAACAAACCTCACCAATACCCATGAAAGTCACCTCCACATATAAATGGTAGCAGAAGTTGTTCTATTAAAAGTTCTTTGCTGCTGGCACAATAGGAGAAATCAGTAACTTTGCTCAATTAACATAACACCAGCAAGTTTTGTCAAACTTTAAAGAAAAAAGTTTTGTATTAGACTTGTAATGCCCAGAAGGGTCAAAACCAGACTTAGCAGCTTACCTAGCTAAAAAACCAAGAAACCCCTTCTGAAGGAACCCCTCAGTCTTCTGTATTGCAAGCAGCTGTATCTATTGGCATTTTTACTATCTATATCCCAGGATACCCTTTCAGTCAACACACCCACATGCTGTATTTTGGTGGGACATTAAGCCCTCAGACACACTGAAACATGACACATGGCAGGTTAGGAGTGTCAGATTCAATGAAATAAATGCAAAGTGACTTCACCTTACACTGTACTCTTTTACTTAGAAGAACTGTACTCAAATATCATCGATCTTGAGTATACATTGAATGATTTCCTGCTGTAGCTATAGATGTTGTGACACCAAAAGTGTCCTTGAAGTGGTAGAGCTGGCAAATCCACTTCCAAAAAACACCAGGCTCACGGCTTTCATGGATGGGTAGGAAGACTGAGATGGTGTGTTTCCTCCTCTCTCCTTCACTCCTGCGTACCTGAGCTGGTTGTCAGGCTGTATGTGAACAGGCATGACCCATAGAACATTGTTTTCAGACAAGAATCACCAGTCCTGTTTTGCCTTTAAACTATGTCTGTGAGCTCAGGCAGCCCAGGATTGGATTGATGAACAAATCGGCTGTTGAGGAAGCAGGAGAAGGGCTGGCAGGTTAGCAGTGTTACCTTCACCAGGCACCCTCACCTGCACTCTCCTCTGCCCTCAGCCTGAAACTTTAGACATGCAGCCAGGTTACCATGGCCAAGCTAATGTATGTAACATGAACCATGAGGTCCAGCTTGGTGTGTCTGCATCAGTGCTCTGGGTCTGCTGAAGACAAAAAAGCAGTCTCACATTTATGCAGCATCCAGAAACTTAAAAGTAACTTTGGACTGTTCTTGACCTCTAAAATAAAGCATGTGGATTTATTTTCTTTTTCTGTAGATTTCTGCTGATACTGCAATGTCATATAGGATATGTTTTCTTTCTTCCCCCACATTTATGCCATCAAAAAAAAAAGTAATAAAAATGTAATTATAAAAAGGGAAATAAGTAATTTTGTCAATATAGTTTATTCCATTCCAGGGATCTTTTAAAATCCATTATCAAAGGAAAACAGAGTTCTGATGTAATTCTTCACCAGTGGGTTTGCATGCATGACTTTACCAGACAACCTCTGAAATTCAAGGTAGTTGCTGAAAACAAGAGTGAGACTATAGCTATACCAGAATACATGCGTAATGGGCATTAGATCACAGCAGCATTCAAAGCTATGGAAAACCAAAATGTGCTTGGGACATTGTGGCACATCTGTGCCCCAGTTTGGAAAAGGAACAACCCAAGGACACAGTAATGACGGGCACGACCTGAATAGTCATGTGTGGCTCCTGCTTTCCTAGCACAGGTCAGGCTTTCCAAAGGCAACTTACTCTATCCAACCAGGCTGGGGGATCTGTGCAGTCCCTTCCCTTATAACCCACCTCCCAGC
This sequence comes from Campylorhamphus procurvoides, assembly GCA_013396655.1. Lineage (NCBI taxonomy): Eukaryota > Metazoa > Chordata > Aves > Passeriformes > Dendrocolaptidae > Campylorhamphus > Campylorhamphus procurvoides. The sequence goes on along the minus strand of WBMV01000270.1, from coordinate 459,833 downwards.
CTTCCTCCCCAAGAGCTGCCTCATCCTCTTGCACACTCCCATGTGTGCATGACCCTGCTCTGCACACTGCCACGGTGGGAAACACAAAGCATTCAGGACATCCACTTGCTAGTCAGAACAACCTGAATGACAGGAATGTTGCAATGCCAGAAAGCATTAACAAATGCTAAAAATTGTTAAGTCTGCAGCTGCATTAGCAGAAACACATTTCCCCAACTCTCATTTCAATTTTCTGATTTCTCCTAAAATCAATTTGCTGTAGCCGCTGATGGGCAAAATATCCCCACAGACTCTGGCTATTAATCACAGCCTTCAAAGGAGTAGCACCTTGCTAGTAACAAGACCACGTGTCCAGGTTTAAGTGATTTACATTGATCCGGCCGGCTTTGCCGACAAGCCTGAGCAGATGGGCGCTCCACAAACAGCTGTGCCAGGGGAAAAGGTTAGTGGCTGCCAATTGGCTTCTTGTCACAGGCCTCTGTTACAAGTGTCCCCTTCCTTGCCCAGTGCCAGCGCAAACACCCCAGAGCATCTTTAACCAAAGTAAACAGGCGGACACTCAAGGAGCAGCACCTTGCTGCTAACCGGGCCGGGCTGGCAGATTAGCGAGAGGATAGTGTCTGGGTGGAGAGCTAGTGACAAGAAACAAATACCCGGAATTGAGGGCAGTAGTAGCTCTTACATGGCTCAAAGTGAAAAAGAAAGAGGATACACGTCCACAAACCCCAACGAATATAGGTATCCTTGGGTGTTTGGGCAGTTTTAGCATAAGCAATTTTAAAGATTATGAGAAAATTATCCCAGTTTAGGTGTACCCTAAGTGAACAGCTTAAAAAAAAAAAAAAAAGGAAAAAAAAGCAAGCCGTTTTTATCAGCAATTTCATAGCTCAAATCTAGAAAACCTGAAAAAGTTCATAATCCAAACCCTTGACTTAATGTTGTTTAGACTGTATAAGGAATGTAAAAAAGAACCAGTAAATATTTTTTAAAGGGAAAAAACCAAAACAAAATCCAAGACCGAACACTAACATTCTCGCAGCTCTCTTGGGAAAGAGGGTGCAGTTGGTCTCTTTTTTATGAAATTTCCATCACAAACTTGATTTTTGTGTCCTTCCTGCCTCTTACCCAAACCCGTTAGAATCAGCCACAAATGAGCCACAAAACTACAGTCAAGGAGCAATACTCAAGAAATAGCATCTCACGCCTTTGTTCCATCACAAGAACACAATCCCTTGATGGCTGAATTGGCCACACAGATGAGCAACAATCCTTAATTATATTTTCTTGGTTTCTGTAGGAAAAGGTTCCTATGTGCTTTGTCTATAAAACAGGAAGAACACATGTTTATTTCCTAAAACATTTCAGTATGTTCAGAAATTTATGTTACTGGGCATCATCACATACACACTTAAGAAATTGACTGCAGTATTTCTATAGATGTTGTGCCTCCTAACCTCATAACAACTCATAGAAATCCCTTGAATTGGCTCAGGCTCTGCCCTCCTGGACTATTGTGCATGCAATATGAATTCTATCATAAAATAAAAGAATTTAAGGATAATTTCCCACTTAGTTGGCCATTTATTTTTTTTCATAAAAAAGTTTGAACATCACGAATTCAAGCATAGGAAAAGTGAGTGGAAACTTTGGGTGGGATGGGAAAGTATTTTGCAGGCAAGTGTTGATTCTGGAACTGCACATTAAAAGAAAAAGTTGTGAATTTTGGAGCTGAGCCAAACGTTTTCTTCTCTGCCAGCACAAATCTAACTTTGCTCCCTGATACAAATATCCCAGCATGTTTTACAAAGCAGCAACAACAGGGAAAGGGAAAGGTGGTTTACCCTGATCTGTATGTATCTATTAAATGTTGGGTTTGGGCTCAGGCTTGGGACCAGAGACAGGAAAAAAAATGCGAACAGAGAGTGACCAATTCCCCTTTATACCGGCAGCATTTCTCCTTCTTTGAAGGAAATGTCACCACGAATGAAAGAAAAAGATGTCAAACAAGCATCAGGTTGCTAATGTGCACTTCACATGTATCTGTTTGCACATTAGCCTAGGGAATTCAGGACCTTGACTTCTTATAGTCATTTAAGGATCACAAGGGACTTCTTATAGTCATTTAAGGATCACAAGGGCCATCAGCCGATCTGAGTTCCTTCTGCCTCCACATACCAGAGCTGAGATTTTGCTAGCAGATTCTTCTGTAAACTAATGTTGGAACGGAGAGTTCTTGTGTGGGAGAGCCTTGTCCTTTAGTAATCCCATTTCAGCTCATTAAATCAGCAGAAAATAAATGACGAAGAAATAATAAACAAAAGTAAATAATTTTGTATCAGCTACCTCAGCAGAATCAACTATCCATGGGAGTGTTAAAGGAAAGGGAACGCAACCATCACTCACAGTGGAACCAACGAACAGTGCTCCCTGGCTTTTACAGCCACGCTGCAAAGTTTAATGTAGTTTTAGGGCATTGGAAAAAATTTGTCTTCCTCAACAGCATCGAGCATTACAGGCATGCTAAAGGGCTCACCTTAGCTAGGCAGGCTGGCATGAAGTGAAGGCCACAACTACCACCAGCAGCACTATAGACCTTCTGCCTAGGGAAGAATCTGTCAAGGGGTCCAGGGTTACCCACAGAGCAGTGCATTCATGATACACTGCTCTGTATGCCACCAAATTTGAAGGTAAATTGGTCACATTTGATGAGTAAGATTTTAAAGTCACAAAGTAAGACAATTCAGAGTTTCATTTTAATAGTATGTTCAACATAGCAGAATTATTTACCCAACTGAAAGTGAAAAGGACAGTTAAAAAAAAAATCCACACATAAAGCAAGTCCTGGAACCCACAGTGTTGCAATCTTCCCAGAGGCTTTGCTATATTGTGCTTTCTTCCTTTTCTATAAACGAAATTTCTTCTTTCTACCCCTTCTGGCTGCAAAGATAACCTTCACAACACAAACCAAGGCACTAGCGTCATTCTGCTACTGCAGCCAGAGAGACTGGAACAATAACACCAGGAGAGGTGTGAACTTCCTCCCTTTTGCTTAACAGGGTGTTAACTGTGAAAGTTAATTATTTAAATGCTGAAAAGAGGACTACCATCACAGTTAACCATTTTGCTGCTGAACAGCGGGCAGGGACATCTGTAAACAACTCGCTCTGGGTGGCACCCACACAGTCATTCCAGAAAGCCAGCTTAGCTCCCCACCACTGCTGGCTGTCCCACACCTTCTGTACTGACTACTCCCTCTCTGTGCTACCATAAGGCATTTGGGATTTGTGGATTGGCAAAGGATTACTGCTAACCTGGCTCGGTTTGATAACCTGTTTGAGGACAGAGCACCCAGGCAGCAGGCAAGGGACAGGGCACTCCTCAAGCTAGAGCTGCTGCCACATCCCGTGTGCCACACAACTCCAGCTTCAGCCCTTGAGCTTGCTCTGAAGTCCAACTGCATGACCAGGACTGCCTGCCTTTTGGGGACAATGAGCCCATAAACCACGCCTGGCAGACACGCAGTTTGTCTCTGCACTGCCTTAGGCTGCTCATAAGACTGAACTTGTTTAGCCTGTTGCAAATCCTCAGGCATGGCCTTGGCAGCAGCTCAGGATCCCAGCTGTACAAACAGCTCACCTGGGGCTGCACAAGCTGGATGGGAACTTCACTGTCCCCACAACTGCTCCAAAGGTAGCTCTGCTCTCCATACAAAGCTTAGTCACGCCTTAAGCTACATCACTCATGTTCTTAGTGATGCTCCTTCATTTCAAATGAGGATGTTAATTTATTATTTTACTGTTGTTAGCCTGCTAACATCCTAGAGTATCAAACTATTCTGCCCTTTGTAAAATTCCAATCCTTTCAGTAATCCATGACCAAAATTCATATATGAATTTCTGTTTTCTAGCCAGTAAGTAAAAGGCACCTACATGCCCTCTACAGAGAGGAGACACATACCACCTTGGAAGTGGTAAAGAGCCTACTTCTGAACACAAGAACTTTGTTTATTCGACAAGGCAGCAGATCTCCATAGTCTCATCCCTGCTGGATGATTATATCCGGGTTTTATTTTCTGTCCCTGTCAAACCAACAGTGTTGAAAGGACCTCAGGAATCTGCAAGAATGTTCCCCTGGGGAAGGCTCCAGAATTGCCAGCAGCCTATACCAATTGATTTATTGTCAGCCACTGGGAAGCTCACAACTTCTATCATTCTTCTTATCTCCGGAATTTTTTGAGAGTCATGTTTCTCTTCTGGTTTGTTTTTTGATTTGGGGGGTTTTGTTTGTTTGTTTGTTTTTGGGTTTGTGGTATCCCTTGTTATTCTTTGTGAAGGGTATACAGCAAGCTCTAGAAAGACTGGTTACTGTGGCAGCTCTAAGCTGTGTGACAGTGTTATAATGTTTGCTGATGCTTATTAATTTATCAGAGTGGAAAAAAATGAATAGCTCATACTGACACCACTGGGGAAACTAAAAGCCAGAACCTCCAGGCTATGTAACACACTACTGCTGAGCAATGGAAAGAAAGATGAGTAGCCAGTAAATGCTTTGCAAACCTCAGATTTGGGGATCATTTCAGACCACACCATGTCCTCGTGCATGCTCCTGTATTTTCCAAGTTCTGTTTCAAAATTAAAGGGAGGAAACTGAAAAGCACTGAGTATCTCTGAAATCCCCAAAAGCTGCATATAAGAGACAGCAATGATCCCAGGAACAAAAACCTCCAACTGAGAATTGGTTCCTTATTTACCATGAAACTGTAATTTTTCCCAGAAATTATTGAAAAGAGAAAGCTTTTTAAGATATCCTTTACATGTTTCCCTTTATTAGAAATACAAAAATTGCCTTTGAGCTTTCTCATTCCTTCCAACTATTTCTGCATACATATATATGCAAATTATCATACAGATTTCCCTTCATTGAGTACACTACATATCTCTGAAACAGTTGGCAGACCCCTGGGGGGGTGTTGCCCAGACAGCTGTGCAATCAGCTGAGTAAATCAGCTAATTAAAGAAACAAAGAAAATGCAAAAATTACTAAAGACAGACTCTGGCTTACAGCATTGTTCAGTACCTCTGTATCTAAAAATGTACAGCAAGCATCAAGCACAGGACTGAATGAAGGTACAATCGGCGAATGAACTATCGCACAAGTGACGATGACATTTTCTCTCAAACACTAATCTGGGATTCTATAATATTTATGCTTTGTAGTTTAAATCAATTTAACATAAATTACTCCAGCATTTTATTTTACAATTACAGAAGTGAGAAATGTAATGTTGGTCTCATAACTGATTTCCATATGTAAAGAATGGTCATTAACTTCTACTTGACCTTAGGTGTAGAACTAATATTGAATTTGCATGGAGGGTACTCATTATGCCATTCTAGTTTCCATGCAGAAAAATAAGTTCACAAGGGTCTTAGTGCTACAAGCCGTTCCTTAGTTCTCAAATAGGAAACAGAACTCCCAAAATTGACATTTCCTCTCATTGCAGAGTTTATCAAAAGGAACAGATAACAGCAAGAGTAGGAATCTGCAATCTAAACAGAGCAAAGGCAGTATGCTAAGAAAGGAGGCTGACAGATGTAGATTTGGTCTTGCTGATCCACACACCATTAAGGCGCTGTTCCTTCCCACTGCATCTGTATGACCCAGGAAGGACAAACCTCAGTTTAAACGAGGCTCAGGTCTGCCTACATTATATAGCCATTGTAAATAAAAAAATTAGTGTAGCAAGTAAGGCCACCTATATTTCCCAGCTCAGTCAGATAAAAGTAGCTTTGCTTTTTACATTACTGTACAACTGGTTTTGTTACGAACTTCTGTTCATTTTATATAAGAACTGAAACCTTGCACCTGGCTTTGAAGGCACATATTTCATCCAAGGTAGTGGAGCATTAGAATAACATAATTTGTAAAACACCTCTGGCTAAACAAGGGAGGCATTTTTTAATAGATAATCAACTACTGTTGATTCATGTGGTCAGAGGAGGTTTGGTTTCCAATACCTGACCCTTTGTGATGCATACAAAAACAAAGCCACATATTAGACCCATTTTGTGTATATATGAAGTCACATCTTTTATCAAGGAAGAAAAAAACATGGAAAATGACATAGAAACACTGTAGGATTACTACAGTGAAAGCAATATTTTTTGTACCAATAACAGCTCAAGGAAAACCATTTGATGGCTGAATGCAGAAAGTTTTAATTTTTACCCAATACTTTTAGACCCCCATTCTCATGTGCATCATATTTAAACTTTTTTTAAAAGTCATATGGCAGTGAATGTATCTATAGCAGTGTGGCCTGAAATGAGATGAAGGAAGAATGGAGAAGAGCCCGTTACATGATCAGAGAATGATTGCTGAGAACAGATCAAATAAGGAGGTAAGGGCAATTGCTGAGCAAGCCAGTACAAAGTGAAACACTGCTCTCTATTCTGTGGAAACACCCAGCAGGCACGGCTAGGAAAAGAGCAGGAAACAAAGAGGACTCTGAAAAAATAAATTCTGTGAACTCACTGTAAATGCCTCTCGAAAAGCCCTAGTAAACAAAACATTCACTTGGGGGTTGTTTGGTGGTTTTTCCACAACTGCTGTCTTTCCAACCCTACTGTGCCATCTCTTTTTGCATATATGCAAAATATCTTTCACCTATGCAGCTATTGTGCATTGCTCATTTCTTCTATGCCAGTACCTTAGAGATCACAGAGAAAAAGCGACACACAAAGTTCTACAATTGTAAAAACAAAACCATAAACTGCCAAAATTCCTCTCATCATAATTCCCACCAGAGAGCTCTTTTCCTCCTTTTTTCAGGACTCAGAGTCCATTCTGCTTTATATCAGCTACTGATTGCACTAAGTCTGTCAAATATTACTGTGTAGTCCTTTCAGTGATGTTGTCCAGGGTACTTCCCACCCTCAACACTGCCCAGGGTGGGCACAAAACAGGTGGTCACAGATTCAACCACAGTACAGCAAAGATCTTTGTGTGCGTGTGTCACACATGGGATTTCTAACCAGCCAACACAAGGAGCATCATTCCCCAGGGCCAGAAGGGGTTTGATCCTGCCCTTTTGAAATGCTGTCATTTTCTGGTGTGCTTGATCTCATGAATAATGGAAGAATCGCATGTGATGCAACAAGACATTGATCCCTAGGGATAGAGATTCCCTTCAATAAGGCCTAAAATGTTTTAAAAGGATTGCTTAAAGAAGCCAATGTTATTAGGATCACAGAATATGCTGAGTTAGGAGGAATACACAAGGATCATGGAGTCTAACTCCTGGCCCTGAGCAGGACACCCCAAGAATCCCCATGTGCCTGAGAGCATTATCCAAATGCTTCTTGAACTCCAAGATGGGCTTAGTGCTGTGACCACCTCCCCCAGGAGCCTGTTCCAGTGCTCAACCACCCTCTGGGTGAAAAACCCTTTCCTGACATCCAGCCTAAACCTCCCCTGACTCAGCTTCATGCCATTCCCTCAAGTCCTGACACTGGTTACAAGAGTGAAGAGATCAGTACTTGCCCCTCCGCTTTCCCTCATGAGGATGTTGAAGGCTGCAATGAGGTCTCTCCTTAGTCTCCTCCAGGCTGAACAAGTCAGCATTACCTTCCTTACTTCAAGACAGGAAATCCTTAAAGCACAGTGTAAATTTTAAAATATTAGTAGCTATGTTTCCAAATGAACCTTTTATTTTGGACCACATTTCAATGGGCAGAGGAAAAGTAAAGACACAGTTACTGTGACCTAACTGAAGCATGACACTCCTGCACCTTCACTTCGAGTGGCCATTTCTCCAGGGTGAATGCTATTATAAGCACTTGCAGAAGAACTCTCATTTCACACATTTTGCTAGTGCATTTCTGATCCTTGCTTTAAACAAGTGGATGACTGGAAAAATTGGAAGTTGTAACAAAATAAGGTCTTACTTGAGTGACAGATATTGTAAATCTGCTTGTTCATAAAACCTGCAAATTCAGTAATAATTTATATGTCTGAAATGTAAACACAATGCTGAACTGCTCCATTCTTGAATGACCTTTGTTCATGTATTTGTAATGAATCCCATTTCCTATATAACACTTCTGCAAGTAAAGAAAACAAATGACAGAACATAGGACATTCAGATAGCACCAAATGACAAAGTTTCTGCTAATTATTGAGGAATAAAGAAGTCTCACAAGGATCTATGCTGCTAGGGGAAATGGGCTGAAAGATGCAGTGTCCTGAGAAACTAGGCTGATAAAACAGTCTAATACCGTCAAAAGAGTCTTACTGGTCTTCCCACATCCCTATGCCTCCCCACCCTGATAAGAAGCTGCCACCCTCACTTTTTGTCAACTCTAGTACATGCTGCTCCTATACTGTATGCTGCTCTGGCTGCCCCATCTCAAAAATAAAAATAGATATAGCAAAGATAATCCAATTTAATGGTCTAGATTTGGTATGAGGAATGACTACTGATATAGCTTGAAAATGAGACAACATACAGGGGTATGACAGATATGGACAAAATCCTGAATAGTATGATGATGAACAGGGAATGGATTATTCACCACTTTCTGTCACCAAATAGCTATATCACAACAGAGTGAGGGTTATGAAGAATGTGTTTAAAATAAGCAAGAAAAAATACACTTTCACATACTACACATGTGAATTGTAGTACTTGCTGCCATAAGAGATGATGAAGGTCAGGAGTACAAGTAGGCTGAAAAAGCAATTTGATAAATTAATGGAGAAAAAGTCCAGCAAGGGCTACCTCACACAACAGTGTGGGTACAGCAAAATCCCTCTGTCACAGGCTGGTAGATGCTGAGTGTGTACATCAGAAGGACCATTTGTACTTGTTGTTTCTCTACTTTAAGCATCCACTACTCATCACTCACAGTAGGATCGTAGCTGGATGGACTTTTAACCTGACCCAGCCTGACTGTTCTCATGTGTTTAACCAGGCTGACATTGCCTGGAGTGTGTTTGAGTCGAGTCACGCAATCAGCTCTGACAGCCATGCTGTAGAGGTGGTGCAGTGGCTGGGAAAAGGAATAACTGTTCACAGCTTGCTTTTCATTCATGTTGACAAAGTTCAAGCCCCAGTGACTGCTTCATGTTGAATCGTCTGCACTAAAATAAAAATACTGAGCAAATTGTATAGGCAGTTAGGTTCTGACGGAAGCAATAGAAAAGTAAAGGGGAAGTGTGAATATGCATACATATATATATACATATGTATATATGTGTGTGTCAGAATAGGGTGTAGGTAATCCAGAAAATCTCAAATATGAAGTTAATACACTGCAAAAGCCATTTTATTATAAATTATTATAAATAAAATGTAAATGACGCATTAAAAAACCAAATGATCTTGCAATTCAAGAATGGCATGACTAAAATGTAACTAATTATGTAGTGGAAACCTGAATATCATTCCTAAGAGGGACCAAAACCACATACAAGTGTAGGGCTTTTGTGGCTGCCCTGCCCTTCACAATGGGAGGAAAAAGCACCCACACAGCTTGCCACTACAATGTCTGGGGAGAAGCTGCAGTCATCATGTTCCTACCTCATCCATACTCTGTCAGCTATTATCTTAATTAGCCCCTGTGTTCATAAAAATAAAGACCAGAACCATGCTCTTATCAAGTGACCCTTTGCACAAATGAAGTTATAGAAATTCCTTTATGTATAAAGGGATTTGCTGGGTGATGCCATAGGGTGCAGCTAGGTTCATGCACAGAAAGGCTCAGCATCTTGTTTGTGGATGGGATTAACACCAGTACAAAGCATCTACCTGACAGGTTTTGATCAGCTCAGATGCACTCGTGTAGCTTCACTACCAGCTAAAGCCTCCAGCCTTAGGCTATTTGATGCTTTTTATCCTTGTTTTAGCTACCATCTCTAATGCATAAGAGACATGTCATGAGCCATGACAAGAAATTGAGATAAATGCCAACCCCTGTAAAACCTTTAGGCAAGAGCCTTCATTTCTATTGTGTTTTAGCTCATTTGCAGAAGCCATCAAGGTATGAATAAACACAACAATTTAATGCGAAATGCCTGCAATTAGAGACAAAAGTTCCCTTCTGCTCCAGTTACTTGCTTCCTCAAGACCTTTTACCAAACCACAGAAGACAGCATTTAATCTATTAATTTCCAAGGTTAGGCAAGAACAATTTCAATGCATTTTTATAAGTCACAGAGAAGTGCACAAGCTCATTTCCCCCTCCTAGGTCACCTTTATCGTGAGAGCTTTATTCTAATGAAATATAAATGTGCTTTCAAGTCAAGTATTACTGAGGTCCATCAAAGCTTCTGAATTACATACCTTTATTTTACTCTGGTTTAGTTTTATTTGCAAAGAAGCTAAAAATGCTGAGCTCCCTCTGTATGAGGGCTCTCAAGTACCTCTCATACCTCTCTGTCAGTCTTACTATAGGAATGGTATCCATGCAGTACAAATCTGGAATATGAAAACTGAGCTGTTTTCACAGCACTGAAGTTTTTAATTTTTTAGGTTCCTCATTCTTCCTTCAGCATCTGTCAGCTTTATGAGTTTCTCCTATTCTTCTACCCCACAGTAAAAACAGAAGAATGCCTCTTGGGGAAAGGCATTCTACCCCACACACTACTGGCTTTTTATTTTCTGGTAGCTGACATTCTCCATCAAGTCAGATCCTGTACTAGCAAGAATTTGATACTCTGCCCTACCCCACAGCCGGCTCAGGTCTCTACCTTAGTTTTCAAAGTTTTTTGTCAGTAGATACACTGTCTAAATGCCTGCAAAAAAGCCAGAGAGGTAATATGTGTAATTACTACATCTCATATAAATATATACTAGGGAACAAACCCAAGCTTCATTTAAACAAAAACAAACTGTTTCACGCGGGTAACCAAAGGCAATATTATCCCACTCCAAACACAGCAAACCTTCCTACTTGGAACCTCTTCACTTCCTGTAGCAGGAGCTGTGGTGTTTGTGTGCACGTATAGATAGCACTTTCCATGCAACGTAACATAGTGATTACTACAGCAGTCCTAGACAAGTAAGACAAAAGCTTTAATCATTTGATTTTACTAGTACAATATCCAGAAATTAAAGTAATTCAGGAACAAATTACAAAGTCCTTGCATTAAGCAAAAATACTTTTTTTTCCCCTTCACTCCTGTGGGTAGCACTAACCAGCTATCTAGAGGAAATATTTTTAAACGCTGCAATTTAAAAAACACCAAACCACTGCACAACAGCTTTGAGTTTTGCGCTGCTGATCTCTAGAAAATCTTTTGGTTAATGAACCCATTATCCACTGCAGCCAGGTTCCAGCCAGCAGGTTAGGACCATGTCTGTTGTCTGCCTTCCCCGCTCATGAATTCCAGGGTGGATGAGCCAAGCACCCACACCGTTCACATCAGCCTGGAAGCTGCCCAGGGCAGCCAGCCCACTAGCCATGATCCACTCTTTTCATGCCAAAATGAACTCTTTGTCTCATCTTTGGTAGCTTATTTCCTGGAATTATATAGAGTCTTGGAGAGAGTTAAAGGAACAATATCTTTGAAAGGTGCTGCGGCTTTCAGCTCCAGAAGCGCTTTCTCTGAAATACACCTCACTTCACTAGGTACAGCATACCACAGCTTGGTTGCTAACAGTAACTGCTACACTGTGAATTTAACCATCAGCAATAAAATAAGCATAATCAACCACCTAATTTACTCTGCACCTACTGTACTAAAGGCATTAACTTAAATTAGACCTTACAGTTATGCCTGATCATGTACCCATTTTTTACAGTCATCCAAGATGAGGCATAAAGAAATGCAAATTTCAACAAGCATGCACTAGTTAAACTGACTAAAGAGGTATCTTTTGTTCAGATCTCACTAGATATTTAAAGTGTTTCAATTAATGTTTTAGGAAAGGCTGGACAGCACTGCAAAGGTCTATAGGGAGCTTTGTTTATTTAGGGCTGTGATTTTTAACTAAAATGTTTTCACCTGCTCAATGTGGGTTGTAATTACACTAATTATAAAGGAGACCGCAAGAGATATGCTTCTTTTCCATTTTCATCCCCTGCACCTCATTCCCAATCCAACTCCCAGTCCATTTTCTAGTAAAACAACCATTTATGTAGCAATCCACCAAAAGCAAATGCGAGACTAATTCAGGTTTAAAACAACTCTTTTGGAGAAAAGAGTTTTATCTATCACTAGTAGCAGTAATAGCATTTTCTGACACAGCTGCTGAGAAGCAGGGTGATTTCTCACACCTGTATAAGCAGTAAGTAAAAAGTACATGTCACCAGACTCTTGAACCATTTGACAGCAAAAGAAAGATTTCCTTGAGCCCTTCTTTAAAATAGCCTGTTTTTCACTGCACTTATCCAGGGCAGAAGGATTTCCATTTTCAGCCATTATAAGTCAAATGGGACTGGGGTGATATGAGGTAAGGGCAATTAGATGAGGGGTGTTAACATCATACATTACTACAGCAGTTTCAGAGGCAAAGCTACTACACAGAAGCAATTCAGGTCCGAATTTACACTTACATTTGTCTTCACTTTCTGGAGACTTATATCTACAGATAACTGTGGATGTAACCTCTGGGTACCTCTATTTCCAGGCAAAAATGCATCAAACTGTGTCTTGCATACTTTTGTAATGCTTACATTTTCACAAGACAAATATTTGCAGATACAACCACCACATCTTCTTGATGCCTCCAGTTTAAAATACCATGTTGTGTGCTGTACATGTGTTGTGCGTAATGAATTTTATGCTGTACTTGTAAGCTGCAGATAAACAGATACAGATATTATGATGCAATATTATTAACTGGCCAAAAAATAGCTCAAGAAGTGCAAGCATCATGATCTTTGTTTCTAGAAAATCACTGAAAATCACAAGAGATGCTCAGTGAAAATATTCCCAAAGACCTCAGTGATTTTGGGAACCTGCTAGTAATTTAAGGCAACTCCACTTCTGTTTTACTCTAGAAATACATTAAATACATTAATACATCTCTGCAGATTAACTGCACTATACATGAAGACATCAGAGACAATCCTGTATAGAGTCAAGTCTGGCCAACATGTTAGTTCCCATGCAGTGCCTGAAAAACACAGCTCCCTTGCTTCCACTCCAGCTCAGCAACACAGATATACCACCTTTTGAATTGTCTGTGCAATCAACCCTGTCAGAGCTGAGATGACCACATATTTCCATGCCTTTGCAGTGTAACAGCAGCATTTGCCATAAACGCTTTTACCATCAGAAACTTTCAATTATCCATTTACCTTTCCTCTTATATTGCCCTGATCACAAAGACTTGCCTTTACAGCCGTACAGACATATAAGATAAGAAAGAACACCTTTGTGCATGCAGTTGTCCTTTAGCTTTAGCATAAACAAAAACACATGGATGGAAGGTAAAACACATGTATAAAGAAAAGATGATAGAATGAGGTACTGAGCCCTTAAAAAAAGAGAGAAAAAAAAAGTAAAAGAAAACTTATCAACTTATTTCTCTTAAATGTAACTCAAAGACATCAGCTTCTTTGATAAAGTGCAATAGTGATTTTGACCAGAAAATGACTCACATGATTTTATCACAAAATAGTGATTTTATTAGCTAGGTTATTAGATGTGACGAGCTAGAGGAAGGGAAGTTTGACTGTAATTGCATTGTGCTATATACACAAATTCTCTGTCACTGTATTTGCTTCCCCATGTTAATAAGACAGCAATGACAAATAAAGTACTTCAATAAATGACAAAAGGCAGCAGCATTACAAAACCCTCTCTGAAGTCCAGCCTGACTCACCTGACTTCCTTGCTTTCAAGGCAATGACAGCAGCCAGTTCTCTCTGTACCTGAAATAACAGGAGAAGAAAGGATGGTTATAGTTCCTAGCACAGTCAAGCAAAACAAAGTGCATCACTGGTAAAACAGCACCAGTCAACTGCACATAGAATTATGCAGGTATCTGGTTTTGAAATTAGTCAATTTTCCTAGCAAAACTATTTCCTTTTCAGCTTGGCATTCTATGACCTTTTTTCTTTTTTTTTAATTTCATGTAAATACCACACATTCCTTAGGGAGTGGACAACTCAGTAGCCTGACCTGTAATTATTTGCACAGCATATCTGTTTCACAAGTACACACTTGAAGCTTCTCCTTTTCCCTGTTACGTATTTGTTTTGCCTCTGATAAGCATACTGTAATGCTGGATTTAGTGGTGACTCCAGGATAAGCAAGTTGTCCATGCTGGGGTTTGTCTGAGGTTTATGTATATGATAGATATTCACTTTTGGATCTTTCAGGAGAAAACAACCTCTCCTAATAACATGGCTGAGTGTTTCAGGACCAAAATTTTGCTTGAGATGAATATACAGAAGCCAGAGCTATCTGATTTTTAGTTTTACAGGCTACCTCACTGGCCTGTAATGACACAGCCCTGCCATGCTACTCAACTCCATTCCTTGTCCTCTTGTCACTACATTCTTCATATTTTCTCTGTAGTGTCTACGAGGCCATCTACTGTCTCTTTAACTAATTTAACACTACACCCACTTTTCTGCATAGGTCTATTCCTTCTTACATAATTTCTTTTTTTATAATTTTTCTACGTATTATTGTTATGCTTCATACTTTGCCACCATCATCTGTTCCCCTGCAGTTGCTTGCCCTTGGCCTACAGCATCCCAGACACTCTCTCCTGCATGCACCTCAGTTCTTACCCTCCTCTACCCCATCCACACCCTCAGACTCTTTTGAACGCCTCCCATCTTCCAATTTCCCAAATTTTTCCAAGACAGCTTGTCTTTAGTATTAAAAAATAATAAAAACAAACGGGACATTCCAACTATTTTTGTAGGGATTGTTGGACCTTTCTGTACAAAGTCTTCAACAGTGCATACTAATCATATTGTCTACCAGACCTATGCAAAACTCAAGGCTATTCTGCAGAGGGAGTTTTGGCATTCAGTTTCTGAAAAAATGTAAAATGCCAAATATCATTCACAAGACATGTGGTTTGATCAGAATAAGGCACAAAGCCCACAAAGGATCCCGAAAGGAAAACAATTTCTAACAACTGTCCCACTCTCATGATTCTGAAGAAAAGTTTGAAAATGTGAAAGAAGACTAGTTAATATTATATTGGGTTAAGCAGAAAGACAAACAAAAACGCTCAAGGCATCTCAGTACAATGTTAACTCCAACATCCACTGATCACATACTCAACAGCCACCCAGCAGTATGCTCTACAAGTGGCAGCAGGCAGTCATACCAGAGGCCACATCCTTCCTCTGCTTGCATCCTTCCTTCTCTTGTGGCAAAGGACCAAGGAGATTTTTTTTTTGCTGTCCTTGCAAGGTACAAGGATTTTTTTCTGCTCCATGATGCTGCCCTACTGAGAGGGAGAGAGTTTTCTGCCACTCCAAGCAGGAAAATACAGTCAGTGCCCTGGTTTTCTTAAATGTCATCCTGTTTCCAGCACAATTGTGCGAGCTGGCAATATTACCATCCCTTCCTTCCTTCCTGTACACTCATTCTCATGTCTGGAGAAACGTTAATCATGACTAATGTAAGCATAAACTTCAAGTAAACTGGGAATGAACAGTTTCTTCTGTGGAAAAACAACTTTTGTGCTTGCTTGCAGCAATTACTATACACTAGTAATAATACATAGAAGTTATCCAGAATTAGAGTGGGATTTTCAGTAAAAGCCCAAGTTCTTTGTGAATAGCACCACCACAACTTTTCATGGCTACACTGCTCAGACCCTCTCCCTTCATTAAGCTCAGCAGGAGATACCAGTGTTGATGCCTCAATTCTGGTCTAGTCTCACAGGTTACTGACAGTAAGAAACAGTGCGCTGATATCTCATCTTTATCTTTTAGCATTTAATAAATACATTATCTCAAGATCAGCCTTAGGAGACACCATAACCTGCAACAATTGTAAACGTATCACTTAACCCAATCAAACAATTGAAAAATGCAACTCTCTCCATGAGTGTGAAGAAAAACCCATCTTCTCAGAAGAAAATGCAGCATTGTGGCATCCTGCAGTTACATTTGCAGTATTACTTTTGCTTATAAGGTGGCACTTTCAAGTCTGAAAGACGGTGCTAAAATCACATGCACTAAAGCGGCTGTTTTTCTATATCTTGTCTATGTCAAGCAATGTATCTTATTCTTTGCTGTGTGCCAGAAATGCAGCTGGCATATTACTTAACCTGAGCAAAACCCTTCAGTTAGAGAAGGAGAAAAGGATGTTTCTCTAGTGCTACTACAAAACAAAAGTTGCTTCATCAAGGAATTTCATCCTGACAATCTAAGCTCCCTCTCATAGTGATGTCTTAGGATTTTTATATATTTGCAGATTTTAATATTTTGTAGCTTTTTATATAGCTGTATAGTTTCTCACACTTGAAGTAGCAGCTAACAGTTTCTAACAGTTTCTCACAGTTTGTGCCACATTCCCGAATTCTGTTTAACTGTCTTTTCAACAGACAAGATTGTAGCAAGGACATTGTGTTTGGGACACCTGCACCTGGACAGGAGTAACAAGACATATTGTAGTCAAAACAAGATAGAAGACCCAGAACCCTTGGAGGCGCCTCAAGGGGGCAGTTCTGAGGCTGGTACCAGGGTGGTACAAGGGGTAAAAGGTTCTCAGGTTGGATGTACCCGCTAGATGTGATAACTAAGTAGGGTTATACATTTGTAAGAATGCTGTACTGGGTGTGTGTCCATGTACTCTGTGCACCTGAAAGCTTTCATTAAAGAACTGCTCTCTATCTACACTAATTTTGAATCAAAAGTTTTTCCTCAATTTTAGGCAACAGATGGGTGACTTGTGGGACACAGGACCTTCACTCCAATCACAAAGAACTGGTACTGCTGAGCATCCTTCTGGATTTGACTGGTGTCCCTAGATTTCATAATCTATATGCTTTTGTCTATTTTAGCATAAATGTACTCAACATCTCTTCTGGACATGCAATTCCTATGCATCAGCACAGCAACGGAAATCCATGTACAACATTCATTCCTCACTGCACACATACTACACATTATCATACTTTTTCCTAATAGGATTTCAGTTACTGCCTGTTTGAAAAAATTGATAGCTGCACGCCACATTGAAGAAAATGATGCAGACTCAAAGTAAAATATACATTTAAATAAGATCTTTGCCTACCATATTGAGATATTAATTTTTTAAAAATGGTTTATACCTTGTCACTACAAAGCTAGCACTTTTTAAATAGTATCCCATTTTGAGCAGCATTACAGATGTGAAAACTGATTCAGTTTAAAGGCCAGCTTACCACATAGTATTTACATAAATGTTATGAAAGTCTAAAAGAGAACATTTTGAGTGTGTTGTTGTCATGTTTTACCACATCTCAACCAGTTTTCTTTTCGTGATCTGAACAAGAAAGAGTGTGCATACAGAGTGGTACCCAGGTATATTTCTGCATGATTAAATACAAAAAGTTTATTTACATGACGAATCATGTCTTCAAAGGATAGAGGTAGAGATTTTTGGAAAGTAAATCACAACTACTGCTCTTCTTTAATCCACAAGTTTGGTCATTTTATCATTGTAAGCATAGTTGTGCATCTAGCAGACAGTGCATACCAACTTTACTTTTTCTCTTTTTTCTACTCATTGTTGTCTTTTGTGAAAAAGTATTCTAAATTGACATGTGCCAAGCAGGACTTCAGATCTAGAGGCAAAGTGCAAATCCTTACAAAATTTCGAAATGAAATCCTGCAACAGAAGTCTCTAAACAGCAGGGTTTGGGAAAACGAGAAGAGTCTAGTTCACATTTTTGCATTTCAAGTTATGATAGTTTGATTGGTTCTAAATAAAAGCGGTATTTGCTGATGCCTTAAAGCACCAGAAAACTATTTTCCAGATACACTGCATTAACATCCTGTTATACTTTTTTGTTTCATCACAAGGTAAAGTTAAAGCTTTGCAGTGGAAACACTCATAGCTATCCTACCATGCTCTGGTTTTAGCAGACAAAACTTTGAATAAGCAGCTGCTCTTTGCAGCATGACATGGGCTACATGATAGTTTTGGAATGCTTTTTTAAACCCACAAATAATCATTGCATTTTCTTAAAAATTCATTACCAAAAAGATTACGTGATACAAATGTATTTCCAAGGGCCCTTTGCACTGCCTGCATGTCAGCTGCCTTTACAATTTCAGTTTGATAGTGTTGCCAATGCCTCTTTGTAATGGAGCATATGCTATAATTTAATAGGTTAAAAAAGTGATTTATATTTTTGGCACACTGATTTTCTCCAGTGTTGCTTGGGCTGCATCTGCACAATCAGTTTAAGTTTGAAAATTTGGGACTTTAATCCCTGAAAAAGAAAAGCTGACACAGAAACTTTCTTCTGACCTGACAAGAATGTTTTATTGCAAGAAAAGCAAAACAAAAAAGAGAAAAGATAGCCGTGGGATTTGAACCTCCAAACCTCCAAAGTTAACTATAACCTCACACTGCTTTAGTGTTGGGTTGGAAGTAGGGGTTTGGGGTTTTTTTCCACTTCTGAAATACTGGCATGGAGAGTATAATGAAAAGGATTCTGAATTATGAATTCTTCAAGGAAACAGTACATAAACATTCAGTGAGCCAAAAAGGCAGGGTGAATGCATTTTCAATCATGACTGATACCTTCACTTTTGTTTTCTAGCTCCTGCCTACAGGTACCTTTTTTTCCCTTACAAATTCTGAAGCCTCCCAGTTTTGCATCACCTGCAAACTTGCTGAGGGTGCACTCTGAAATCATACAGATTTCACTAAATTGAGCAAATCTAGCTTAACTTACTGAAGTACTGTCTGTCTGTGTCTTAGAACAATGACCTTACAAAAAGAAAAACAAGATGTACCAAATTCTAGCACAGACAGGGCAAGCTCTTGCTTATCATGGTGAAGTTTACTGAGGCTAAACATAGTTGGAAAGCCAGATAGGCTTCCCAGGTGGGTCTCCTCATAAATTTATGATAATCTACACCAGGACTGCTGAAGCCCTCTCTCTCCCTTTGTCTCTCATCCCATCATTGTCTTCACACTGATGTACAGCTGACCAAGAGAGTCTGAGGGTAAAGCACATGGCACAGAAATCATCATGATCCTCCAAACTGGTAACTCCCAGGCCAGGAATACCACTTATTACAAGAGAGCAGACTGCAGCAATCCTCATTTGGATTGATTTTACTAGCTTTGGAATTGCATACTAAGACCTCAGTAAAGCTTCCCCTTTTCAGAGACTAAAAGGTAGTCTGCATATACAAACATCTGTTCACTAAGTCTTTAATTTGAAGGGATCCAAAACATGACAATATTTCAAACATGATCAGTACGAACTTTGATGCAATGACCTTACCGCAGAAGTGAGACGAGCAAGAATTTCAGCACTGGTTTCTGCCGTATCTTCTATTTTTTGATCAGGCCTTCAAAAAAGAAAAATAAGATTTTATTATTTCTTTCATTTTGTTTCAACATCTTTTGATTCTTGGATAGTAAGGAACTATGTAGCCACAGGCAGTAATGTAAAAGGGCCTTTGAGATCCCACATCAAAATGATGACTGCAACATGACAATAATTAATCATGTCAGTAACGACAGAGTACACCCTTTGTCTCTTGCTATCAAGAACTCTTTTGATTGGGCCAACATAAAGCAGTGAGAGAATTCTTCAGATATAAAAATATGAAGAATAACTGAAGAATGCAGGACCCTCTAGGTCAGAGTTGCTTATTTGACTGCATATTTTGCTTTGCTAAAAACAGCTTAACAGCAAAGTAAAGAATTTTCCATCTGCCCATCACTCAGCTTTGTTAAGATGTGGAGCAGCACCTATGGAACATAGTCTCATGTAGATGAAAACAGACAACATATAAATAACTATATGACATGCAAAGTTCAATATTCTGAAAGGGAAAATAACACATTTAAAAAGCCATAAATTATCAAACTAAAGCAGTGGCTGAGAACACTGTTAGATTGTCTTGGCAGTTACTCACAAGACAGAGAGACTTAATGCATCTTTGCAAAAGAGGGTCAGTGCAGGAAGAATCCTGCTAGAAACAAACCCAGAAGTCTGGCCTACATGGAAAAAGCCATACAGAAGATGCTGTGGACTGTACAGGATAGGACTGTGTTTTTCTTTAAAACAGTCTAATTCCCATCACTAAAATACCTGTGAGCTTTTTAGAAGCTTTATTGAAAATCAGAAGAAAGATGCCAATATAGTTGTATATATAGGTTATTACTATGGAAGGAAGTAAAAGAAAATGCCCTTGAGATCTTTACTTTTCATGGTATTTAAGAAGCAGTGGCCCATCAGCAAGCTGAGCAGATACAGAAAACTGCAGCTGCTGTAAGAAACACAAATGCCAGGTATTAGCAGAAGCTTCTGTCTTTGACTAAATTATGTAATTGCTTATGTGCCTTGCTGTTCTTAGGGAGAGAGCCGGCAACACATCTGGAACATGCAGCTGGTATATTGTGGTTCTTACATTCCATGTCCAAAAATTCTGTTCCTTGATTAAAAAATTAAGGTCAGAAAGCACAGAATGATACATACAATTATTTTGGGGCAAGCATATTCAGACCAAAATGGTAATTCAGGTTAGAAATCACAAACTATTTTCACAACCGCTTTCGTATTTGAAGAAAAATATGATATAATATTTTAAGTGTTATAAACAGCCTGAAAGAAATAAATGAATGCATTTTCTTTTACAAAGACTGATTTATTCAGGTTTTTTCTTTATAATTTGGAATGAGATTAAAATAGCTGACCTCTTTAGACACTTATGTTTCTCTACACATCTGATCTCTTCTGATCTCCCAGAACCAGATTAGGATCTGACTCTTCTACACTGGAGGCAGAAAATAGCAGTTCAGTAGACACAGCCACAGATGCAATCCATAAACCCATAACAGCACCTAAACCAGCTATTTCCATCTTGGGCCTTTATCACTTCATATTCTATTTAAAAATACTCCCAGTATTCATCTGCAGATGAGCAAAAAATACTTCTGAAATTATTAATATACTAAAAATAAGAGCTAGCTCTCCAGAATCAGAGAGGAAGAGTTTTCCAGGAACTCCATAAGGCAGCAACTAAGTGAGTATCCCATCCTCTCTATTTGCATTAAAACCAAAATACTTTTAAGAATGATTACATTTCTGAAATTAATAAAATGTAAATTATTTTATTGAGTCTACCAGTGGTTCTGGGAATTAGGTGTTAATAGAAACATCCCCATTTAGAAGGAAGGAAATAGAAGCAGACAAGAATTAAGCACCTGACACAACATCATTGCAGTAAGAGATAAAAATTCAGGAGGCATTGGGTAAGAGCCTAAGTGATCGCTCAGGGTTGTAAGGAAGTCCATGACACAGCTTTCAATACAGATTTTTTGTTCCCAGACTATTGCAATATTCACTTCTTTTCTACTCAACTAGAATTGACTGTGCTTAATATCAGGTATTTAATGACCCCAAGACACCTCTGCATCAGTCCCATCTCATTTAACATTTACAGGATCTCAGTCCTGTGGAATACGCATAACAACATTAGCCTCCAGATTAGTGTGACGTGCTAAAAATCTGTTGTCCTGACTTGTTTTCCATGGTGGATTCCCACCAATGTTACGTTGAATGTAGGTAATTTGCCAAGGTCATCAGGCAACAGGGAACATTTATTCAGGAACCATAAGTATATCTCAGACTTCAGAACACTATATTGTAGAGCTTACTATAGTATTATTTGGTAACACCACTAAAACTGACCAGAAACCAATATAAATCCATCAAAAATCTGTACAGCAAGTCAAATCTGAGCCATGTTTATTTAATAGGGTTTCCAGAATAGCTGGTCAAGGAAGTCCCCGAGCTGTTACTGCTACTCAAGTCTACAGACTCCTGGGAGAGCAGAACCATGGTACTTCAGAGATCACCCAGCAGTCCAGGCAAGGCAAAGCTGCTGCCCACCAGCTGCAGAGGAGACAGAGATCATCTGGCCTCTGGGACCATCCAGAGACATCCAGTGCTGCCTTCTGGTGTACAAGCAAGCAGCCACTTCTGATTTCATCAAAAGCAGGGAATCTAATTAATAAGGTAAGAATTTCTCAATCCCTATGTACATGCAGAATGTTGCCCATACAGACTATGAGAACAGTTAGGACAGAAAAAATGAGTACAAAAATTATCAAATTATAAAAAAAAATCATATGTTCCTAATGGCATGCAAAATGGCTTATGTATTTGAGAAAAGAAAAGCACTCACTTCAGGAAGAGTTTTTAGAATTGCCCTCTTTCTTCACAAATAGAAGTATATGAGTTCATTGAACCTGGTCAGATAACAAGCACCTGATCACACCTATTCACTTTCAGACTGTGTTTTAGTAGTATATTATTTGCATCAAGTATGAAGAATTTTGAACCTGGAAAAGCCTCCTTTCCCTTTAAAATCACACTCCCTCAAGACTATACCAATATTTAAAATTCAATTCCTTCAATACATACTTTTTTTAAAAAGCACCTTCACAATCATCTGACAGGTAAAACCTCCAGAAAACAATTCTTCAGTGAAAATATTCCCAAAAGGAATTCAGCTTCAACTAAAATTTGAATAATGGCAGAAGGAAGGAGCTGTAACAGTACATTAATGAATAATTGTTCAATTCATGTGTCAGGGATTATGCTCCACTGGAAATGACAGTTGCACTGAAATGATAAAACTGCAAAGTAGACTGTAAACTCAAACCCAAGAAGTCTTCAATCGATTTTCCTACCCAGCATCCTTCATATAACACATCAATATGACCTATCTAGTCTATCTTTTTGATTTGAAGTATTTGTATGAGGAGTCATGAACAATGACAAGTGGTCTGATCTGCATTGATAACAAGGAAAACCCCATTTTTTGCAAAAATAGTCAAAGGTTTTCTTTCATATGAATCATCTGCTTTGAAAATTATACTTAGTCCCCTGCTCTAGCCAACTCGGGGTCCTTGTCATTTGTCTACACTCACTCATACTGACCAAATCAAGGCACTTTCAATGAAAACTCCACTCCTAAATTGTCAGTAGCTGATTGGTGAGGGCAGTCAGCAACATGGGAAGGAATCAAGTTTCTGTCTTGAACGATTCAGAGAAATTACTGAGATTTTTTTTCTATCAGTGCAACATGTCCTATTTAAGAATCTGGGTTTAAGACACCTTACAGGGACTCTGGCCTTTGTGCTCTTTTAAAATATTTCTGTTGGACATTCATTTGAGAGAATATATTTTTAAAAGCTAGTATGTAATGAAGGAAAGGACTTAAAGAAGAAAGTTTTGTCTTCGCCATCAAAGAGAATAAATCCTAATACTGCTACAATAATAGTTCTACACAGTATAAACACTGGGTTTGAGGATTCATCATGCTAGAGACAATGAAATAATTTAACCCAGTTTGTCTATCCAGGCCTACTCCTGAAGATTTGCTCAGGCACGAAGGGTCATGAGCCTCCAGAGCTCTCACTAGCACCCTTTTCCCTTATTTTGGCCTTTTCCTGTGGCACAAACAGCTATGATTTCCTTGTAGCTGCTCGGAATGGGCAACATTAGAGGACAATGATATCAGCACGGAGCATATGATAACATCCGATAGTCAGGTGAAAGAGGAGACATATAGGAAGCAAAAATCTTAAAAGGTATATTCTGAAAAAGGTATAACAATATGAGACCACAGAGCTCTCACAAACATGCAGTAGAAAACTAAAATCAAATGACTGAAGCTACTGCATTTCCACCCATCTACTCTATCCTTATGAAAGCTGATCCTGATGGATCACAGGAGTATCTGATCTGCTAGTCAATCAGTTCCACAGCATCCCTGCTGCCAAATTCCAGACAAACGTCCAAATGTAAGAGGAGACAAAAAAAATCACGTGCTCAGGTAATATAGCAAGATAGAGGCAGCAAGCTAGTGCCTAAGAACTACAATATGTCAAAATCACCACGTCAAGTGCTTTCATTTATCTACCCAAACTAATCTCAGAGGAAAAGCACATCTCTACAAAATCTGTGAACCCCCTTGCTGGGGTTGATTTTAAAGATTTAAAGGTTTTTAAGCTGCCTCATTTGCAAGGTGATTTGGTGGTAAACAGTGTCAATATGAGGTCAGACACTTATAAAACAGTCAGCAAAAGCTGCAAACAGCTGTATATGCACACTTACAGGTTACATATGTCAATCCTGGGAGTAGACAATGGCAGCAGTTGAAGCAGGAGCTTTACTCCGTTCTTCCATTCTTCCTCTTTCTCAAATTCACAGAAAAGGTAGTTACATTCATCCGCTGAAAACTGGTAGAAAGCATGAGTGTCTTGAAAATAGAGTTGTCTGTCCACTGTTAGAAAAATAACATTAGATACCCTTGAAACCTTCACCATGTAAAGATTCTGTGTCCACACTACATTTTGTATTGCACTTGACTTTAATGCTGAGCAACACGATCACACAGGTCAAAAGGATCGAAAAGTCAGCATAGAAACAATCCTGCCCTCTCATATTAACTCAGTACATCCAAACGGGACAACTCCAAAATCTCAGTTTGAAGATCTCCAAGCTCCTGAAATTCAAGTCTTAAGACTGTTGACTATTTAATCAATTGTAGAATTGGTTCAGGATTAGGGGATAAAAACCTTCCTCATCTTAGACTTCTGAGCCTTGATTTCCATTGGTTTCCAAACTGTTCTTGCTAATGGTCAGGCAGGAGTAAACAAAGTTCAATAATGGGGATGTAGCCCATCATTATCCCAGCTTCTCCTCAAATTAAGGGCTACTGGATTTATAGACTAGACCTGGGTAAGATGATACAACAGTTGTCTTCCCTGAAAAAAATGGGATTGAACAAGGATAAGTTCCTGCTGTGAGTCATTCAGCCCTTGTTGAAGCTGCATGACCAGACTTACTGTCAGCGTAGCTGAAGAAAATCTTTAAGTACACTGTCAGTATACATATGCAGAAATCTTCCATAACACCTCACCTTTTCACAAGAAAGAGGTTAATGCCTAGCACAGACCCAGGGTGGAGTATGATCTGAGTTGAGCTACCTAAGTAGTCCCAGCCTCAAAGTAATCATCACATTTCCAAAGGCTGGTTACCAGTGTAGTTATCACCAACCACGTTAGCTGGACCAAACCCCTCATTTTGGTAGGGAAGATGGGGACAGCAGGGTAGAACCTGGCCTCACCACCATCTCAAGGAGCAGGATCCTCTCTCAAACCATTGTCACCTAAAATTATGGAAAATAGGAGAGCCACTAACAGCTAGAGCATTCATCTGGTGAAACCATGATCTGCAGTGACTAAACAACTGCTGTCTTGTGAAAAATCTAAAATAGCTTGCAGAGAAAAAAAAAGAAAAAAGGTCTGGAAAATATAGACATGCTTCAAGTCTGCAATTTGGTAATAGGTAACTACATTTGCAAGAGCAAAAGTAAGGAAATTACAGAAAAGAAGGGATTAATCTTTGATATTTATGAAATGAAAGGTCACAGAGATAAGCCTACCAAAAACATAGTAAAATAAAGAACTGGCATGAAAATTGGATCAACTTGTGCTTTTTTTCTTTCCCTCCTCCTATCAAAAACACAAGCCTTCTGCTATGCAGCAGAAATGGATAGCCCTCCTCATGCTAGAAGTACTGTCAAGACTGACCTGATAGAATAATGCCCATATCCAGAAGGAGCTGCCATACTCCAACTGCTGTAGATCTGCTCTTAACAAAAGGGCACTGCTCCAAAAGCCAATCTACCAGTTCTGATCCAACACAGCTTTTCCTGAAAATAAGCAAAACATCACTTCTTACACTACAGTAATGTTAAAATGTTCTTTTATAGAATTATAGAATCAGCTAAGTTGGAAAAGACCTCTGAGATAATCGAGTCCAACCTTTGACCCAACACCATCCTACCTACTAGACCATGGAACATCCAGTCTCTTCTTAAATACGTCAAGGGTCAGTGACTTGATAACCTTCACCAGCAGCCCATTCCAATGCCCTATCCCTCTTTCTGTAAAGAACTTCTTTCCAAAGTCTAATCTAAACCTCCCCTGGCACAGCTTAAGACTGTGCTCTCTTGTCCTACTGCTTGTTACCCAGGAGAAGAGGCCAACCCCCACCTGGCTACAACCTCCTTTCAGGCAGTTGTAGAGAGTGATAAGGTCTCTCCCGAGCCTCGTCTTTTCCAGGCTAAAACCCCAGCTCTCTGAGCCTCTCCTCATAGGACTTGTGTTCCAGTCCCTTCACCAGTCTCATTGCACTTCTCTACCATAAAAGACTATTTTATAAAGCTATTAAAAGTGAACCTTTGTATTCAGCAGAGCTAACCTGTTGTCTCAATTGTTAATTTTTGTAATCCTATTAATTTCAAGGGAAGAAATTACTCTGGCAAGTCTCAGGAGATACTCCTACCTACAATAAGGAACACGTTAGATCAGCAAGTTCCCCTACATATCTAATCCATGTAGCACACTTTGCAATATTCAATATTTTTATCAATTTGCACTGCATACAGTCATCCAAAGATGCATAAGAGCTAAATAAAAATCCAACTTTTAGCATCAGGATTTTATTTCCTTTCTGAGCATAGACGTAACCAATACAGCTACAGCTACAGTATATGTATAACCTTGAGTACTGCTCTAGGATGTACCTCATCTTTCATATTATTGGTAAACATATATATTTAAATAATAAAAAAATAGTCATGGATTTTTGTTAGATACAGTTCTGAATGAATGATGCTGTAATAAAGGGCTGCACATTTTTGATATAATTGAAAATAGGAGGAAGCATTTATGCTGTAATGCAACACAAATGGAAAATCACTTCGTTACAAAAATATTCCATAAATTGCATGCCAAAATCACTGTGTCACTAAATCTTAGGAATCCAATTAATCTCTTCTATAACAGGACTGAATTTAACATTCTTTCTTTTCAACAAAATAGGTGACAAATGCCATTGTATATGAAATAATAAGCTATTGAATTAATGGATGTACAATCAGGCCACGGCTGCTTTCTGACAGCTGACACTGTAACACAAGAAAAGGTATTAAGATACATGAGACTTTAAAGAATATTTTGGAGAAAATATTTTCATTTCTTAGTAACATACAGAAAATTTCACACGCAGAATTTACTCTCTTGTCAATTCAGGGCATAGAAAACGCAAATAAAACCCATAAAGTTGATTAAAACAAAGGATTTTGAGTTACCTGCAAATGCCAGTGAGGTACACCCTGTCTTTAATCAGGTCAGATGCTTGTAGAGTAAAAATATTCCTGAGAGCTCTCCCAGCACAGGAAGAACTTTCTCCATAAATCTGAATGAAAAGAGAGATTGAAAACTGTGATAAACAGGGATTTATTCCTGCTGTAGTAAATTGCCTTGCCCCTGTCTGCTCCCTCCCTCCCAGCAATGTCTTCTCGCCACCTTAGTGACAAGCAAGCAGTCAAAGTCTCATAGGACATGCACCCCAATTTCTGCCATGCCCAGTTGTATCATGGCTTGCAGATGCCCCCACAAGCTGGGCTGCTTTCAGATTTGCTGCCTTAGAAAAGCAGAGGTTTTACTATCCATCACCTTTACGCTTGAACAACAGACAAGTTCAGATAAAAACACATGCAAAGCAAAGAGACTGTATTAACTGTTGCAAAATCATATAAATGCAGTTTAAAACCCCATAATTTCATATGTATTTGAGCTAAATAATTTAATACAAGCCTAATACACATTGAAAGAGCATTTCATACACTTTTCTTTTTGTTCAGAACCTTTGGAGGTTTCCTATGATAGCTACAGATCAGTTCATCCATGCATTGCCAAGAGGATGTGATCTTTCAGAATGGACACACTTTTGACTTCCCCAGACCTGATTTCTACCTCACACCTCAAGGCTGCCTAAGTGTTTATCAAAACAGGACCCAATTTGATCTTCATAAAAACCATGTCCCACCTGGTCTCTGTATACCACTCTTTACTGACGAATTTACCTTGGGCTTTTATTGTGATGTTTCCTTACATTGCAGCAAAGCACATCAGTACAACAAATAACTAACTTGAAAGAAAAACAATTCTGACTGGTTTCATCTTCCTGTGTGCCTGTTTCCAATGTTTAGGAATCTTTCAAGGCATATAAAGTAGTCCTGAGACAGCAAAAATGAAGTTCTCAAATATTGTAGAAGTAAGATAAATAGTGGCAATCATTTAAATGGCAAGGAAACAAATGCACATTGGAATTCACAACAATTTAGTTTGCAAACTCAGGAATAGAAGGATGTGATTTGTAATACACACACACAAAATTATAACTTCCTAAGTGGATTTAACTGCAGGTCACATTCATAAGTGTCTTCAAAGCTATGATTAACAGGTTGAACCAAAGCAAAAGCATTCCTAATATGTTGTTTGATGAAGTGGAATTAAAAAGAAACTTGTCAAGTACCTTATTTGAAGGAGTTTCCAAATAGGGATTTGAAATTCTTCTGGACAGCGTCTGTAAGATAATTTGGTAGACCTTTAGTTTTGTTTTGGATTTTGTATGGGGAAAAAAAGTAGTAGCAATCCAGTCTTTTAGTTATTTAAATGTAAATAAAAAAGAACTTATCAAATAATCTGAGTAGTCTAAATGACATCTCCAAATAATAATATTTTCACATCAGGAAAAGGGTTTGGTAAACTCAGTCCTGTATTGTTTATTACATTTATTATCGATCTGGAAAAGATGAGCAATGAGGTGGCAAAATCTGTAGACAACACACAATTATTTGGATCAGGAAAGACCAAAAATGATAGTGAAAAATCTCAAGATAAATTTGAAAAATGCTGTGTGAAAAGACAGTATCATAATGAGGTCAACATTGAAAACATGTAGTCTTAAAGCAAACTTTATCAATTCAGTAAAGACACCTCAGGATCACAGAACACTTCTCAAGGAAGACCACTCTTCTAAATTAAATTCTTAACTGTAGTTAAAAGAAATTAGGATAAATGGCAAATAAAAGGGTGATCAGCAGGGAGATAACTAATGTAGATCAGTGTTATCTCTGAGGTGCCACATGTTGCACTGGTAACAACATCTCAAAAAATGAAAGCTCCAGTGTTAGAGGGGATTCAGACAATAATAGTAGAAGGAATAATAAAGGATTTGGTTACATTTTAATGTCAGAAGAGATGGAAAAGACTGTCTATTTACCTTACAAAGGAGAGATTACAAGAGACATAATATAATTATACAAAATATCAAAATGACACAGAGCAAAGACAGGTTTTCTGTGCTCTGTTTTACATTACATGAGAATAACCAATCACTCAGTGAAAATAGAGAGGTTTCATATTCGAGGAGACAGAAAGGAAAATGATAAATAAGTCTTCAGAGCAGGAAAATGCAAATGCCAAAACCTTACCCCTGATCACTAAAGACTGGAATTTGAAGTTATAAAATTAACAGCAAACCAGAACTCTGGAAGGCAGAGACAGGAAAAACATATCCATGAGAGTGAGGTTATCCAACCTTTACTCACAATGATACCCCCCTATCTTGTCACTGTTAAAAGTCAACATATTGCCTATGCTGATGCTTACTTGTCACTTGTATCTTACTACAAGCTTCCCATGACATAAATGAATATTGCCTAAAATAACCCTGGAAGTGGAACAGAAGATGTTGTGCAGGTGCACTCTCATCACAACAGGAAGATCGTGTGGTGCTCCCTCACATTATTCCAACTTGTAAGCAGTATAATTAATTCCTCACTTTGAGAAGGATCCAATTCTCACTTGGTATATTGCAGTCATAAAAAAAGCCCCATCCTTCACATCCCGCAAGAATTACAGAATCCATATTTCAGTAACACCACCTGCTTTTTCTCTGTCTGTATTCTTTTTACTGTATTTTTAGAAAGGGAAGGATGAACACAGAAGCATCTAATGCTGTTTACGCTTCCATGCTCATCCCAAATGTGTAGTGTAGTTCCATGCATAACAGTAGCTCCATATGGAAATACTATAACATACAAGCTTAATTCCCCTCTCCCATACCCAACGAAGATGCTGTAAGAGTGCAACATTGCCTCAGATCTCACTTACTCTTCCTAGCTGGCATGTCATTAACACTTTGGTTCTGCAGCAGCCCTACGTGCCACCACTTTGTTTGGTTCCTGTCCAGGTCTTTGATTCAATAAGCCTCACTCACTGCAGCAGCACAGTCAAAACTTACACATCGATTTCCCCCCTTCCTGCTCCCTTTCCAAGCTGACACTAATGCAGAACAGCTGAGCCTCAGCCAGGGGAAAATACTGCTACTGCACACTGCAGTTACATGACAGCATAAGATGGAACCCAGCAAAATGGGCAAATTTGGTTGTTTTCTACAGTGGGGTTACAGGATTAATGAATAAGAGTGACTGATGTAATTTACCTGGACTTATGCAAAACATTTCATAAGAGGTATTGTCTATTAGTACCACACCTGAAATGTTTCTACACTAATGCATGCAGCATGAGGAACAAACAAGAGGAGCTTGAAGCTTTGGCCCGGTCCCAGAGATTTGACATCATTGGCATTAGTGAAACCTGGTGGGGTGAGTCCTGTGGCTGGAGTGCCCTGTTGGATGGTTACAGGCTCTCCAGGAGGGATAGTCGGGGCAGAAAAGGTGAGGGGTTTCACTGTGTGTAATAGAAGGATTAGAATGTAGGGAGCTCACATCTGGCACTGGCACAGTTGGGAACCTCTGAGTAAGAATCAAGGGGCAAACAAATAATGCGGATGTCATTGTGGGAGTCTGCTATAGACCTCCTGGCCAGGATGATGATGCCAACAAATTATTCTCTGAGGAACCAAGAGATACCTCCAAGTCAACAGCCCTTGTCCTTATGGGTGACTTCAACTTGCCAGAAATTAATGGAGTATCACACAGCTGGTACAAGCTGGGCTAGAAGATTCCTAAAAAACCTGGATGACAGCTTTATGGAACACGTCCTAGGGGAGCCAGCTCAGAAAGATGATCTGCTGCTTGTCGACAGAGCAGATCTCATGAGAGAAGAGGAGATTGGTCCCATCTTGGCCACAGTCACCACGAGGCAATAGAGTTTAAAATCTGTGTTGACAGGAGGAAAAGTGGCAGCAACAACTCAAGTCTGGACATAAGGAGAGCAGACTTCAGGCTGCTCAGGGAATTAGTAAGTAAGACCACCTGGGATAATGTTTTTGCAGGTGCCTGGGTCCATCAGTGCTGGCCATTTTTCAAACATCACCTCCTAAGGGGACAAGAGCAGGCAATTCCCAAATGTCAGAAATCAAGCAGGCCAGGCAGGTCGTCAGCTTGGCTGAACAGTAATCTTCTCATGGAAAAAAGGCAAAAAGGAAGGTGCACGCCCAGTGGAAGCAAAGTCAAGTACATTTAGCCTGTCATGCAGGAATCTAAACACCCAAAACTTCTACAAACATAAGAAAATAGAAGCTAATTAGGAGAAAAAATAAAAATGGAAGTGGCTTTCTGGAATAGAAAAAATTTTCTTTCCTGTTGATAATAGTGCAGCCTGTTGAAAGCTCACTGCAGCTAGGCCAAAATTGATGTTGAATTTTAGGAGTTTATGTCCTAGCTACCACAGTAGAGACCCTTTTCCTTTCTTTTTTTTTTTCCAACTTATCTCAATAAATATTTAGCTACTGAGTTCACCTCTGTTCAGCAGACTCTACTTTGGCTGTTGGGGACAAACTGGAGAGTCCCCTTTTAGAGAGAATAAGTGGTAGTGGATTAGAGGTCCAAGCTTTCTTTGAAAACCCCAGCTTTTGGGTGGCTGTATGAGGGACGCACCATTCCTCCCTGAAGGTATCTGGTAAATATAGGCTGCTCCTCCCAAATTATTTTGACACACCCGCTGATTCAAAATAATTTGAAAATAACTCTAAGAATGAGCCAAAATGTGCTTTTAAAGCAAATTAATTAGTCATCAAGCAAACAACTCATCTCTCACAAAAACTACCTTGGAACAGTTATGACTACCCTTGCCAAGTGCTACTTTCCAGCTACGGCTGCCCTGGCATCCGCCTGTGCCTCTTTTCCAGCTCTAGGAGAAGCTTTGCCAAACCACATGTCAGGGGGAGGATGGGAATGTGGCAGCATGTGTGGTCCTGGGACAAGATCATATGTGGAGGAGATCCAGAGCACTTGGTGTCCTCCAGAAGGCTGTCCCATCATACATGAGTAAGTGTGCATAGGTGCTTCAGCTTCCCTGCTGCAGATGCAGGAGGAAAGGGGCAGGGAGCTGGTGCCTTGGGCCTGACAATCACGAGCCTGAACTATGAACGTGGCACAGGGATGGCAACATCCTAACTTTGGGGCATGACTTATATGTGGCAAGAGAGGACAGCAGGGACAACATGCCCAGGAGAAGGTTTTGGGGGATAAGACTACTAGGGTCCAAATCTGAATACATCAGAAAATTTAGTCTGAAATTGGGAAAAATTATGAAGATGTTTACTGTGGGAGCAGACGGAGTAGAGCAATGGTGTGAAAAAATGAGAGGATTAATATAAAGTGACCAGCAAGTAATTAAAACAACCAGAAGAAAATACTTCTTTACAATGCATATGGCCACAGAATTAGCAGCCAAAGGATCAAATATTCCAGCCAGATTTTTAAAAGCACAGGCTAATTCAATGACTGATAATACTATGCGAGGTCTGTATCTAAGTTTAAATTAGTATTGCTTCAACTGGATAGTTATTTTTAAATAAGTTGAAAAATTGTGACATTATTTAAAGTTAAGCATGCAAAGCTATTGATAATATTTTGATTTGTGAGCA
This sequence comes from Campylorhamphus procurvoides, assembly GCA_013396655.1. Classification (NCBI taxonomy): domain Eukaryota; kingdom Metazoa; phylum Chordata; class Aves; order Passeriformes; family Dendrocolaptidae; genus Campylorhamphus; species Campylorhamphus procurvoides. The sequence goes on along the minus strand of WBMV01000270.1, from coordinate 426,916 downwards.
CAAACCAATTTTCAAAAGGTTTGGAAAGAAATCCCCCCAAGACATACTACACAACAAGCAAAGTGTACTAATGAAGCACATTTTGGTCTCCACTGGAAAGAAGAAGCTTTATCTTACTGTAAGATGCTGAGTTAGTTCTTTACTCAGGAGAGTTCTGAACGGGCTCTACTGTAGCAACTCATGTATTTACTACAACGTTGTTAATGTTCTATTCAAAGGCTAATGGTACTATAGAGCATGTTTTTAGTCATACTTTTTGGAGATACGTTTGAATTTTCTCCTCATTTTTAGACCTGGGATTTTGCTTTGGCCTCATCTCAAATCGGGAGAATGACTTGCCTACAAGTTGCTTTTGCTTCGCCTCCTGCCCAAGCTGTTGAAACAACTGCTGATATTTCCGCCACTGCCAGCACTGCAGTTGCAGTAGCATCAGCAATGCTCCATACATCTGCTAGCAATTAAATCACCATCATGCTCAGAAAGAAACAAAGCAAGAGTGCTTGGAGTTCCAGTTCATGTGCTTTCCTCAGCTGGGATTTAATACAGTGGTAGCAGCCTGCAACCTGTCTACACTAAAAGTCATGCTGTAACACCTCAGAAGAGGCTGCAGAAATTGCAGGGAAATAATAATTTCAAATATGGAATGGAAATGTTTTACCTTTCTTATAAGAGCTTCTGATATTTGTGTGTGCCTAGCAAGAAAAAAACTTTGACAAAAATAGGGAAGTAGGAAATTTTCTTTTTATTAATCAAGATTATTCCTTTTTCTAAATATTTTACAGTGAGATTTCTATTAAAACTAAAAGAAAAGAAAAAAGGTAGAATTACAGCTCTTCTTCCCCTGCAAATTGGTCAAGCTTCCACTCCACATTTTTCAAATATCTAGGTTAAATGGTTATGTTTCCAAAATATTCTAAGCTTAGATATTCTAAACACAATATTCTATGCTTAGGAGTTTGCAATGTGCAGTCAAACTTTATCTGTTTTCAGTTTACAACACACTTATCAATATTTACGTGCTTGATCAGGGCTTAATTTGCAAATATCCCATGGTCAGGTCCATACTGCTGAGCAGTTCTAGGAACCTTTTTTTTTCATCTACAAATATAAGAAAACAATTGTTCATAGTTTCAGGGAACTATCACTAGATCCCTAAAGAATTCAGAGTAGCACTTGTGCATTTCAAACTGAATTACTCAGCATACTTAAAATTAAGCAAATGCTCCAGTGTTTTTATTCCCTAGATATAAACAGCCTGAATTTAAAAAAAAAAATCATTTCATTTTGAAATGCACACAGTGTAGCACAGACTACCTGGTAACGAGATCATTTCTATTCCCTGCCAGGGGGATATCTGCAACTACTCAACACCTGAATCCTAAATTGGTTAATGTGACCACAAAGGAAATCATATATTCAGACACATATCCAGCAAGTATTTAAGAATCCAAGTCTAAAATACATTTTCACAAGTATTCGTGCTGGAAACTTCTCACATTCCAACCATGAGAGTGTATGGAAAAGGATCACAAATAAAGCTGAATCCAAATTCACTCTCAAAAAAATCATCTTGTGCTTTTCTCTCTTTACTGATCATTCAGCCCTAACAACACAGTGGTTCAAGAAAAAATTAAAAAATCCAGCAGGGGCTTTTACTTAATTTCCCTCAGGCTTCTCTCCCACTCCACACACAAATCAAAAAGTAATTATTTTTGTCCTAACCAGATTTCTTTCTCTTATTATGAACCATGACAATGATAATGCTATAACAGCGACAGAAAGCACTGCAACATTTACAACTGATAGAACCCTGTGGGGGTTTTTTTATCAAAAATATTTGCTGGAGTGCTAAAAGCAAGCAGTTATAATAATTACAGAGTTTCACTCCACCCCTGATCTGAACATGAATCCTAAAACAAAGCTGGGCTGTACCTGCTTGGCACACCCTCCTCAATCGGCAACACAAGAAGGCAGCAATTTCTGCAGGAGTAAATGCTCATTTATTCCCAGTGCTTACTCATGCCAGGCAAGGAGTGGGGGAAGGGAGGAAAAATTACTGAACAATATGACATCACTTTGCCACCTTTTGAATTTTTCACATTTGACATCACTTGCTACTGTCTAAATTATAGGTGTTTTAAGCAAAAATAAGACATGGGTCTTGTGTTTAGTAGACGAAATGCCACCATTGTTTGAGGGTGGCTGGATATAGGGAGTGTTGTCATGAATCCCAATCTGTTTCCATGTGGCAACAGATTTTTTCTTGTTGCTAAGGCACAGCAAGGAGAGTTGGTTGGGAAGCTAGCTGACTTTCAGCAGATATCATTCATATGAAACCGTAGAATATGCCTGACTTTTTGCCAAATAATATTCAAAACAAGCAATCTTCCCCCACTGCTCCCCTTGAAACCCTCTTTCAGAACTCGAGGGTAATGAAGAACAACCAATGGAACAGTTTTCTCCATTATTCTTTATTTAAGATTAAACATAAAACCTTTTATAAAGGATCTTCTTTATAATGAAAAGATCTTCTCCTAATCACCTTAAATTTCATATACTTCGGTGTAACATAAAAAGGTCAAAAAGCTGTAAAAAGAGAAATCTGCACTCAGCAGAGCTTGCAATGTAGGGTTCCCAGATGAGCCTGCAAAACTCTCTGGAGAAACCCAAATGGGTCATTAATAAAAGAAAACCAAGGAGTATATTCTTATCCACTTTCTGTATAAAAAGAACTTACAAAATAAGTTGTTTCACAAAGGGGAAATCCACAACTCATGGTTCATTCTCAATTCTCCCAGAAGAGAAAGGAACGTGAGAAGAAAATGGACTCTCTCCATAAAGACAGCAGTGCTCTTTACATTTAAAGACTTATTCCTGAGACAGCTACAGTCAGGAGACCTATGCGTTCAGAGGAATTCCTCTCTTTTCCAGTACCTAGCAAACTAAATAGAGCTGAATGTGTTTATGGTTCAAACAAAACTCTTTTTTAGTTAATCAGGCATAAACAAACCACTTTCAAAGTCTCAATAGCATAGCAAGGGGCATAATTTAGTGTCCAAGAGCAAAAATTATATGCAGTGCCCAAAAGAAGTTGAGAATAGAGAAGAGTATCTCAGAAGACAACATGGCAGGGCTGGCTGATTTCTCTCCTCTATCTTACTCAGTCCTACCATGGAGAAAAGACCAGGATAAATCCAGCTTCAGGAAGGCACCAACACAGGCCCAAATCTCCTCTGTGTCATGGCCCTGAAATAAAGCTGCAAAATCCTGACACCTATTCAAATTGAGAGAAAGGGAGGATTGGTAAACTGGCAGAGGGGGATGACTAGGTTAGAAATTTTATGTTACTAAAAAGAGGAGACCACCACTCTCCTGCTAATGATGAGTTGCCATGATCAGATTAAAGTACCATAAAATGAGGTTGCTGACAAGCAGGTCATGTCCTCTCTACACATCCTGCTTCAGCTTCCACGCATGTCCATAAACCCATGTCCTGAACAAAGATAAAGGACCAGTTGCTTCAAACTGGCTCATTAAATAATGTTTCATTCTAACCCAGATTATTTCCCTCCTTCAGGTCACTGGGGAGCCATACAAACATGATCCAACAAGGCAAGCATCAGGGGCACAGGCGAAAGCAGTGGGATGTGGAGGGAGGCAGGAAAGGACAGCTGTGCTCAGCGGAAGCACTTGTTTGTGCTGAATTAAAACTATCTAAGGAATGATGGCAGAAAACACACCTAATAAATCCTTTTTACATTGACAGAACAGTGTCTCTATTCTGTCAACATGAAAAGGAAGTTAACTATTCTCGCAAAAAATTACAATACAAAATTCAAGAGTGTCAATAATGGGGAACTTCACCTCCAACTCCATGTTCATATAAGGGCATCAGCTTAAGCAAAACAGGATTCCCATTTCATTTAACTCCACATATCAGCTGTAGACTACACGGGCTACAGACATAGTTTACAATATAGAAACAGAGTTTAAAAAAGTTTTCTCCTTCTTATAAAAAGATAATGAACATTTCCAACTCATATTCTAATACAATATTTGCAATGAGAGTTCAATATGAAAAAAAGAAAGAACCAGAATTTTACTGCTTTTTATCATGCTTTATATAACATTAAAATATGCAGAGTACACTTAATTGTCTATTCATGTTCCTTTGTTAACTGAACTTTAATGCAGCATTTGTGCTCTAGTTTGCCATTTCAGCCATACCTTTCCTAATGCTACCTTAAAAGCTTCCCAGTGCATTTCATTCTTCCTGGCTGTCGGCAACACTTCACAGGAAAGTAGTATCCTCCCTTTTCTTCAGTACAGAATAGGCACTGTACAGACTATCATCATAAACATTTAGCAATATTGCTATACTTATTTCTCTTTAAAAATTCAGCACCTAATAAATACAATAGACAGTCCTTGTAATGTACCATTGTGTCCCTGGCCACCAGCATGTGGTTTGGTTTTGATCTGAAGGGCACCATATAAGAGCAGATGGGTCCAGTTTCTTAGTGATTATTAAAATTTTATGCAACAATATCTCTAATGATGCAAGTTCGAATTTAATAGCACATTATTTGGAGCTTTCACAAGAATTCACACTGGATATTTCACAGTACAATGAAAAAAATGTTCCCAGTGACAGGTTACCATTTCTTTTCCTCTAAATCTAAATGAAGACATCAACAAAACAGTTAAAAGAGAGATCAGGAGTAGGAAAACACAGATTGTCTGCATACTTAAAGGCCTTTCAAAGTACCTCTGTTGACATATTTCTTGTCTTGCCAGCAAAACACCTTCCCATTTTCAAATAAAAAAAGGCAGCATAGCTTATCAACTTGGCAAAGGCATTCTGAAAGTCAGGCAGCCTGACTCAAAAGCATGCATTAGTGAAAATAAATTTCATGAGGAAATTGTGTGTCAAACACAAGAATAAATGCTCAGGCTGCAAAATCTTCTCCTGGAGTTTTCATAACTCCACCAGACAAGATCCTGCACAATTATTCTGGCTTTGAAGTTTGTCCTGCACAGACCAGGGGATGGATCGAACGGTCTGCAGGAGGTCCCTTAGAACCCAAAGCATTCTGTAATTCTCTCCTGCTCCATCACTCACAGACACAATTTGATTCTGCTCCTCCAATCAGCTGCATGGAAGACAAAGCCTGTGAAGCTTCAGGGCAACCAGAAGCACTTTAAAAAAAGGTTCTTAAAATCACATATTTTCATGTTAGCTTTCCACCAAAACTTCTCCCCATAAAAATCCCCAGGTGCCAGGTTTCATTTGCTGATGACCTGATGTACCTCAGTAGGCAACATTCCTGCAGATAATGGTGCCAGAACCTGGCCTTCAGCAATCCACGTTTGTCATACTAAATATAATAAAAATTTTAAAGCAGATAATCAATTAAGTCATTCATCTCACCTGTCACTACCAACCACCCAACACATAGATGTAAGTTCAAATGTTCCCTCTCGGGTGTCAGGCAAAACCAGCACGTTCAGGTATTGGTTAGGTACTTGGTCTTCCCCAGCACAGGCTCAGTGGCCTTCTTCTGAACTGCCCCCATAACCCAGCTGTAAAGATGCTCACCTCTGCTGCAAGAACTCTAACAAGTAGCAGAAGGGGAAAATATCCAATATTGCTGCAACTATTTCAGTGAACAGAGATGCAGGAAAAACCCCTCAAGTATTAGCAAACATTCAGCAAATCAGCAGTGAACAATGCTAACAAATAGCTAAAAATGTCAATATAGAGTGCATATATTATTGAATAAGAAAATCCATTAATATCTTAATTCATTCAGAAGCAATTTGTAATTAAAGAACCAGTTTTACAGCTTTCAATAACTACAGTATATTTAATGTTTCACACACAAAAAGAAAAAATTCAGTGCTTTGATTATGATTTATGAAAATATGCCACAATAAAGTGCATCAGTTTAGTTAACTATTTGAAAAATGCCTATATTTCTGACAACTCAATAGGCAGTACACAAACAGTCCATGAATTGCTTTACAAGCACACAAAGGTATGTTTTTAATATCCCTGTTATTTATTGTCCCTGCTTCCAGTGAGTGCCAAGTTTGCAACTGCCTGCACAAAAGGTAGGTCACCCAGTAATTTCCCAAGTCTTATTCCTAGTAGTAAAGCACAGTTATTCCTTTCTGGTACAAGACATTGAAATTCTTTCCTCTTTGTTTCTGAGAAACTGATTTCCTGATTTCACAGAGACCAAGTAACCTACTGGGAAAAGCGCCAGAGTGTTCAGTGTCCCCCAGTTTTATTCCCAAACATGGCATGGTCCAACCTTCAGCAAGTCATTTCCCTTCTCATGCAATGGGAATTCCCATAGCCATTGTCTTAAAGCACTTTGAGACCAATTGGTAAAGATCAGCTCTCAGCTAAGGGCTAGAAGCACACAAGCTCTCTGCCATGTAACCAGCGTTGCCCCGTCCTAAGTTCAAACACCTACAAGACGTTTAAAATGCAACAAGGGTAAAACTTGTTTTACCAACATCTGCTTTTGTTGCTTCCGAGGTTTTCAGAGAGTGGGAGTGGCCTCCAGGGTGGGTGAACAAGCTCTGGTTAAAGAAGCTTGCATTACATTAACAGATTGAGAATCTGCAGCACGGGGGTTTGTATTGGCAGCACTCCACTATGCGACCTCTGGGGAACAATATTAATTTCACTGACAGTAGCTCTTGGCACATGCCAGTGCCAACCTACTGTGGACTGGAGAGTGGGAGTTCTTAACCACTTCCAGAAGAACAGCTGTAATTTACTTCTTTGTAGAAAAACTATTAAAGCTTAGCTATTTTAGTTTCATGAAGCAGTCAAGGCCTCACTGCACAGAAATCTGAAAAACATTCAATGCACAAAGAAAGAAAAAAGTTTTCCCTTGGATCACACAAGCAATTGAAGATCCAGGAACTCCTCATCTGCACTCAGCAGAGCCTCGGCACTACTTGTAGCTCTGCTACCAGCGCCTTCAAATGGTCTGCAGAGTGGGACTGCACTTAACTCTGCTAACATCTTGTTTGTGCTCACAAGCCTTTAGTCTGGCCATTGAAGCAGGAACAAATGAAAATTCAAGTGTACTCCATCTCCAAAGGGAGGTTTGTTATCTCTGAGATAGGAAGGGACCTGAAAAACAATGCAGTTCAAAAGTCTCTGCCAGTGTATCAGGAACCACTGCACGCCTATCGTTCAACCCTGACTGCTTAGCACACAGAGTAACATGGGAAGTAGCATACAATAACCATTAGATATGGAATATGATTAGAACCTTAAGAAGAGCATTTATGAATAACCACTAAAAGCAGCTTAGGCAAATTTAGCTTTTGCTCAACTGATAAGTCACAGAATCAGAAAATATATATGCAAGACACAGATGAGTCTTGTAAATTCTTTTTGACACAGTAAAACTGCTCAAGTGCCAAGTAGCTCACAGACAGAAATTTTCCTTAGTATGATAAAATCAAAACAAAATAATATAAATTACATCCTTTATCCCTTGAGATTTTCCAGCTGGTACCAGGGAATTTTCTCATTTTTACCCCCAGTTTTGAAGGGTAGAGCCTTGGTCCAACAAGAGATTTTTGAAAATTTCGTTAATAGAATCTGTCTTTATTAGGGTTCTCTGCAATCTTAATTTATTTTCAAGACAGCATGGGCCTTCAAGGGCCTTCAGAGGTGATCCATGCACCTCTCCTCAGGTTTAGAATATGTTCAGATGTTCAACCAAACTCAGCTTAAGCAAAAAACCACAAAATTTGACAAGACATTATTGAAAGATTAACACCCTCTGAGATGATAACCCCACTCAAATTCATAGAAAAAGGATGTACTAAATTGTGTTGCATTAAACCTTTCATGGAGAAAGTATATATGAAAAAAATATTTTAGGCAGACTAACTTACTAAACAAACAAACAAATCTTGCTTCAATTTGTTCCACATCAGTCTTTTGTCCCCCATGTCATTAATTTCCCTCCAGCAAAACTAGACCTGGCATTTAAAGCATAAAGTTCTTATCCCTTTGTTCCATTTCTTATATGCATTATGAAGACTTACAACAATTTAAAAGGCATATTTTTCTTTTTACAAGAAAAATACTACTCCATAAACTGAAGAAAAAAAACAACCCTCACAATCTGAGTCAAATGATTAGAAAATTTTTTCTACTTTTTACATCTAATTAAATGATCTGAATTAATTAACCTTTAATTGCATTTGCAACTATTATCTAGTTTTTCATCCCAACAGAAGTTCCACCATATGATGTCTATATCATAATTAATCTTATTCCCATATTCAAATGCACACGCAAAAGGAAAAAAAAAAGCTAGAATCTAAATTAGCATGAAAAACATGTATTTGGTGGAAAAAAGAAGTCCATAGTATTACAGCAGTGCAGGGGTCTGAGGTGACTTGTATATTATGAAGTTGAACACACATGTCTCTGTAAGATGTGTTTCTTGACAAAGATTTCAACAAGATCTGTGTACATCAGGGCTGTAAAGAAAATTACTCCTCCAGAGGAACTGTTTGGGAGTTACATCTTTCTCCATGGAACAGGCCAGACATCCACTAGACATGGTCCAGAAAAGGATGTACCAGAAGGTCAGGCTTTAACTGTAGTTCTTGCAGTCAAGTGAAACTGTTAAGCAGCCTTCCTACTCAACTGATTATAAACTTTTATTTTGAAACAGAAACCTTTTGGCTTGAAAGTTGTGGATGACCTTTTTAAGGCTGCTTCAAAACATACATGAGGCAATATCCACAGCCTGCACCTGCAGAATCTGAGATAATAACCCAGGAGTGTACCTCATCTCTCACTGAAGACAGTGGTGGTAGCACTATAACTATTTTTAAAGAAATACTCATTAGAACACATCAGAGAGAAGCAGAGGGACACAATGTGAACATAAGTGTGCTTATCAGTTGTGTGAACTGAGCATACAACAGAAAAGTAGAATAGCCTCTGCATTACTCACAGTCAAAGTACAAGCGAGTGTATCCTGAACAAAGCAACCTCAAAGAGCCAGCAGAACAGTCTGCTGATGCCACAGCACAATCAGAGGAAAGGACTCACACATCACTGCCTTTCTACAGGGTCACACCTCCACCACCTGAGGACAGCCAGGCCTGGCAGCCAGTGCTAGGAAACTACACTTTGAGGAGCTTCTGATTACCAGACTAAGGAGCAGCTCATGCATTCTATGTGCTATTTGAAGCTGCATCCTCCTTGACCTAGCACACACACCACTGCTCAGGGCTCTTCCAGGCTCCTCCTTTATGTGTCCATGTAAAGAAACAACACAGAACTGAGCTGTCTTCTGCTTTACCATATTGAGTCTTCACCCCAAGATCCTTGAAGGAGTGCTTTGTCCCACAGGAATAAAAGGACAGCAATAAAGACCGGCAGCATTTTTTCAGGTCTAAGGGCAAAGAGAATTAACTTTCTTATTTAATATTCTGCATCATAACCAATGCTTGCAACATCAATCACTTCAATACACTGTTATTCTCCTTCCACTTGCCCACTGTATCCTGGTTACCAGCCTACTCAGATTTAAAAGTCACTAATAAATATCATTTTAAGTCAGCAAATGTTTTCTGACCTATGCAAAGCAGGAGGTGGGAGAGATGGGGAATTGCTGTCTTGAAAAGCTGGTTCAAGAAATACGCCCATGGAAAATGCCAATTTGTTAGCAAATTTAGAATTAAATCAGGGAAGCAAAATTATCCAAAAGATTAATGTATGGCATCAGTGACTGATGCCATCCCAGTGACTGATCTGTCAGAGACTAGCAGAGATGGTCTACCTGTGTTTCCACGAACACTAACAAAATGTTAGCGACATCTTAACAGTCTGCTGGGGTGCTCGGTCTGCTCTCATCAATTCACCAAAGAATCCTGGGGCAGCCTGGATACCCTACCAAAGTAGGTAGCACCTGTTCAGACTCTTCCAACCTCCTTACCATGACAATTTCAAAAGCCTGTCCAGCTCAATAGCTCCCTCTACAGCAAGGTACCGAAGCCATGGGTTAAACTGGCACTAGAGCGAAGTAATGGCCAATCACCACTTCCTGTAAGAGACCTTCATTTTTCAGATATACTGTCTTAAAGAACTGGTTGATACTCGCCCCAATCACCTCACTCACTGCTCCATCCTTTCCCACACCAGCTTTTTAGAGGTGACTGCAAACCAGTCCTTGTCTCAGTGGAACCACTATCAAAAACCACAAGGGCTTCACCAACTTCATCTAAACAAGCCTAAGCCATTGGGCTAACTATCTATTTGGTCACTTCTCAAACACCAAAAGTAACTGTAGCAAAATTCGATGGAGTTTACAAACCTTTCTGGTACATAAATACGCACAGAAACTTCTTCAAAAAGCAAAGCTTCCAAAAAATATTAACACTAGGGTTTTTTTTTTTCCTCTGCCTAATCTATTTGCTGGGTTTTTTCTCTGTGCAGTGCCACAATGTTTATTGCAGACACTGGACACACCAGCAGAAGTTAACTGAAGAGGGCCTCTAGGATACTATTCCTGGTCAGTAAACCCTTGCCTTGGAATTTACCTCCCTGCTCCCTCCATCAGGATATGATCAAAGATCAGATGGGTTCATGAACAACAAAGGAATGGGAACACTCTGGGGTTTGGAAGATTACATGAGATATTTGTTTGCATGTTTTTAGCATGCCTCATGCTTGTTGATGTTTTTAACCTCTCCACTTGTGCCAAGAGATAACTATGACTAACTTAGGAGGGGAAAAGTCATGGTATAAAGAAACAAGCATACGCATACTGAAACTGCAGTTGGCTCTGACTGAAAATGACTCACAGATCCTCAGCATTTAGCTTTGTTTCTAAAAGCCAGATAACACCAAGAACTGCTAAAGCAAGGGATTAAGATTGTCTGTTTTCTTGCTTAACTCAAATTAAAAAACTATAAATCATGTTTCCAGTTTTGGAAGTTTCACAAAATTTACCATTAGCTCTTCAGAGATGGGACAATTTTTAATTCAGGTTTATAAAAAGAAATTATGGTCTCTAGATAGCTGCTTTGGAATGATTTTTATTTACAAAATGTACAAATGTAATGTTTCCTTATCCAATCCCTCTATCCTGCCACAGATTTTCTTGTAACCTATTTTACTATTAATAAACAGCTTAAGTAGGTACTTTTCCACAGTAATAATAAATGGATTCTCAAAGAGAGTAAGTTTGCATCGTTTTTAATAAGACCACAACTTGTATTTAATGGCAGGGTTGCTCCGTTAACTACACCTTCAGTTGAAATGCAAAAGACCACTCACTACAGGGACATTTTGTGTCTCTGTTTTTAGAGAAGAGCTCTATGAGAATAGAGAACAGCTGCCTGCAATGTGACCTTCCTCAAAAATCTTTGTTGGTTTATCTGTTAGATAGTTTTGTTGTTAATAACAGTTTTGTTATAAAGTTGCTCCAGAAGAAAAATAAAAATAAATAATTTTTAAAAGAACAAAACATGTGTTTTCCCTCTCTTCTCTTTCTTCTGTGATGTGTTGGACAGGTAGCTACTTCTTAACAACTTATTCTCCACTCCCTTACTAGAGTTTTTAAAGAAAATACTGACAGTAGCAGAGCCAAGGGATAATCTCTGAGCAGAGCTCTGCAAAAATATTTGAAAAAGTTGTCGGCTACTAGTCTGTGGAGAGCCTTCCAAACACTTGTCCACCCACAAATAGGAGCTTCACTGGTCATGAATATTTTTACATTCCTTAAAACAAAAGGAAAGCTTTTGACATAGTGTATTGTAACAAGGTCAAGACTGATGTGGTGTTAGCTGGTTTTCTTGTACGTTCAGAGACCACCTAGTTGTACCTCCAACTTCAACAAGGGTTGGATGGATTCACCCTAATACATGAAACTCCTCAAAGGAAGCTCAAGCAATCTTTCAAGTGCAGACAAAACATTTTAGTTGCTCAAGGAATAACAAAGTAATGAAGGACAAGAACAGGATTACACAGGCTGTTTTCACTGAGAAAAGGAAAATGCAAAAATGCCACAACATTGTATCCTAGGCTGAATGCTGTTTAATGAAACATATTTGTGATGTCAGCATCAAGGTAAGCAAATTTTTCTTATACAGTTTTGGTTAGTCGCAATCAGAAGTCTATAAACAACTTCAGATGGACCTAGTCAAGGTAAATGAGTAAATAATTCCATGTTAAATTATGTTTATGCACATCAAATGTGAAGTAATTCTCATGCAAGGAAAAAAATGCTGACAATTTATATGACTTTAAAATTATATCAAATTTAAAAAAAAAAATCAACTTAATGAAAGCAACCTGAACAGCTGTGAATGGCTGTGAAGACATCTCAGTGAAAAACTAATCAGTGCCACCAGGACCTCTAAAAAAGATAGCAAATTGTTAGGATGAAAAGCCTACAAGATGGAGAGGGAGGAATTTGCATAATTTATATAAAACAGCAATGTAGTTTCATCTAGAATATTACATTCAGCACAAGCCATCACAAGTTCAAAGGGACACTGCAGAAGTAGACAGAGTTCAGAACTAGGTAACAAAAATGATTACAGCATGGAAAGAGTCATCTACAGAGACTTGCTTGCTGCGATAGCTTGCTTTAAAAACAATTGTAAAAAAAAAAAAGAATAAAAAGCTATCAGTACAGAAAGTTCCCTGACTCATAGGAACAACAGAAGAGTCACTGAAATTAAAGATAGGATATTCAAAACTGGTAAAAAATGCTTTCATTAACAACAGAATAAATCAAAACATAGTTTTCCTTCCCCTGTAAAGTCATTATCATTAAACCCCACAGACAAGCTTTGTAAATTTGTGTACTCAGGTGAGTCTGAAGGCAAAATACTATCCAGATTCATTAAAAGACTGGATTTGTATATGTGTAACATGAAAAACTGTAACCAGAATGGTTAACATTAACAAGCCCCCAGTATATACAAAACCTCAGAGTATAAAGCATCTGGCTATTTGAAACTAGGAAAAACCCAAGCAGTGTGGGAGGCAGGCTACACAACATTTGCCCACACACTCTCTTGAAAGCACAAGAAACTTTATATTTGTGGCTAAAACTGTCACCTGTTAGATTAACCTAAAACTTATGGATATAGGATGGGATGAACCATCATCTTGAGCCACTACAACTCGTTTTTATCTACACTACCTTTCTCTGAAATAATTGCTTTGTTGGTTTTGTGTTTTGTTTTTTTTAATAAAACCTCTACCAGTATAATGTAAATATTATTGCCACATTGAATTGTAAATGATCAACCTAAAAATGAAATTCTTTAAGCAGGCCTTCAGTTAAATTTTCAGTTTATGCATACACTATGAACTGAGGACAGACATCTCAGTGGAAAAAAACAAGAGGCATCACTCATGCTATTCAGCTAGGAGACTCACCAATATTAATGCATGTCCTAGCAACCTAAGAGACCTATTGATTTGCAGCCATTCATTCAAGTGCAGTGAAAGCCATAATTAGATAAATAGCTTTGGTAAAACTAATCTGAAACTCATTTGTTTCAGGACTGTCTGTTTAATGAGATAAAACAAGAAATTAAATATCTGCTGAATATTCCTCTTTGTATCCTTCAACACAGTAGTAAAAATATAAATAAAGAGGTATTAATTTAACTAGCATTATTTTTTTTGTATTTTATGTATTTTGTCACAGCAATTTCTGTCAAAGACAATTACAAAGACACTATTTATGAATTACTGTACTCTAACAGGTTGAGCAGTTTTATCAGTCTCTTATATACATGTGGATACTGAGGGATAAAGAGAACAGGTTTTCTAACCATTTGCAAACACTGACAGTATAATTTTCAGATGGTATGCAAGGTATAAGTTTTTAAAATATAAAAATTCCAACTTTGAACATGATTATGCTGTTCTATGTGAACAGAAATTAAATTTTGTTTAAATTTTCAAAAGTGTTTATAACTGTGAAATCTAAAAAAATTATTAAATTTTGTTTCCTAATTTTTTCCAACAAAATGTGACGAAGACTACTGTAAAGTATTCCTGTGCTAGCACTGACTGATATTACAGTTTATCCTGCTCAAACCAAAACACACTTAAGCTTGGGATAGGTTATGCCCTTCCATTTCTTCTTTGACACCTAACTACTAGATTCTGCTCTTGTTCCTTTAGAGCTTGCAGCTCCCACGAGTCTGGCCTTCCTTAACAAACACCACACAACTTGGTTTGTCCTGCAAAACAGATTCAGCAGCAGACTCACAGTCCACACTCCCAGATTTCCTTTCACTACCCAGAGGCTTCAGGCACTGCAGAAATGACAAGCCACAACAAAGCACTGGATTGTTCATGAGCTGAGACCCAGAGCAGGTCTGAGGGACATTTTTAGCTCATTCTTTCAACCATCCAATAAACAACAGCTTTGCGACTTTCAGAGCTAACCATGCATGTGCATTGTTTTTCTCCCCTTCTTTCCATATTTTAAAAATCAATTGATGTGTCACTGAAATGCATTCACCTATGGGATGAAATGGAACATCTGCTTATGCAGATGCAGTAGCAGTCTATGACAGCAAGTGATTACCACATCCATCTGAAATTACAGTGTTTTAGGACCACCGAGTCTAGCTCTCTTGGCCAGAACTTGGCCAGAAAACCATGACTAAATGCTTATCATTTTGAAAAAAAAAATAAACAAACCCCAAACATCTACTTTCTATCCCTCTCCAAAGCCACATCTTAAACCCTTGATATTCACAAGTGGTCTGGATCTCAGTTTTTAGGGGGATTGTTTTGGTTTTTGGTTTCTTGTGTTTTTCAGTGTGTTTGGTTTTTTGTTTGGGTTTTTTGATTTTTGTAGGGTTGTTTTTTGGGAGGGCTTTTGTTTGGGGGGGGGTTAGGGTTTTTTCTTTTGTTTTTAGAGGTTTTTTTAGTTTGGGGAGTTTTGGGTGCTTTTTAGGTTTTTTTTTGGTTGGTTGGTTTTAGTGTTTTTTGTGTTTTGGGGTGATTTTTAGGCTTTTTTCCAACCCGAAATGCAACATTTCCTGCTGCTCAATACTAACATGCAAACTGCATACTGTCTACTTCATTATGAAAGGCATGGTTTGACATACATTTCTCCTGCCAATAGTATAATTTCAAGCAACTGCTGCTCTTTCCTTGGTGCTGCTTGTTCCACAGTCAGAGTGTTCATGCTGCCACATGCATGACCTGCAAAGAGGCTCAGAATGGGCACCTTTCTGCAGGAGAAGCTCCCAGCAGATCACAATAAACCCCACACCTATAAAACCCACTCCACAGTTAAACAATAAGACTGCTGGAGAGGCTCTGAACTATTTCTTTCCTTACTGCTCTCACTCACACACTGTGCTCTTCAACATCTTCACAAATGACTTGGACACAGAACTGAAAGGGGTACTAAGCAGGTTTTCAGGTGACACAAAACTGGGAGGAGCTGTTGACCCTCTTGAAGGCAGGAAGGCCCTGCAGAGACACTTCAGTAAATTAGAGAGCTGGGCAATTACCAACCATACGAACTTCAACAACGAGAAGCGCCAGTTTCTGCACTTGGGATGGGGCAACCCTGGATGTTAGTACAGAGTGGGGAATGAGATGCTGGAAAGCAGTGCCACAGAAAGGGACCTGGGTGTCCTGGTCAATGGCAAGTTGAATATGAGTCAGCAGTGCCCTGGCAGCCAGGAGGGCCAATCCTGTCCTGGGGAGCATCAGGCAAAGCATCGCCAGCCTGTCGAGGGAGGGGATTGTCCTGCCCTGCTCTGCACTGGGGCAGCCTCACCTTGGATATTGTGTGCAGTTTTGGTCACTGCAATATAGGAAAGATATTCAGTCATTAGAGAGTGTCCAAAGGAGGGCAATGAAGATGGTGAAGGGCCTTGAGGGGAAGCCTTATGAGGAGTGGCTGAGAGCACTTGGTCTGTTCAGCCTGGAGGAGAGGAGACTGAGGGGAGACCTCATTGCAGTTACAACTTCCTTGTGAGGGAAAGAGGAGGGGCAAGCACTGATCTCTTCTCTGTGGTGACCAGTAACAGGACCTGAGGGAATGGCCTGAAGTTGTGTCAGGGTAGGTTTAGGTTGGGTATTAGGAAAAGATTCTTCACCTGGAGGGTGGTTGGGCACTGAACAGGCTCCCCAGAAAGTGGTCACAGCACCAAGCCTGACAGAGTTCAAGCAGTGTTTGGACAGTACTCTCGAGCACATGGTGTCTCTTGGGGGTGGTCATGTGCAGGGCTAAGGGCTGGACTCAATGATCCTTGTGAGTCCCTTCCAACTCAGCACACTCTGTGATTCTGTAATTCACGTAGCACATGTGTCTCAGCCACATAAAGACCTAGGTATGAGGTTCAGGAAGCAAGAAAAGAAAGGCCACCTCCTCACCAACAAGGGAAAAACAAAGAAAGTTGCATTCCTCACAATCAATCTTTCAAAAAAGGAAAATTAGCAATCATCTGTCATTTTAAGATTTAATGAGTTAATTCAGTTCTAAAACTGAAGGCAAAAGATCCTTGCTGATACTATGAATACTGCTCTACTGGTATTTATAGAGATTGAAGGGGTTTTTTTCTCCTTCAATCAGCAGAATATTTTGGTGTTGCACTATAAAAGGTATACTGACTTTTAATCAGCTAGCCTGCTGTGTCTCCCCAAGAAAATATCTTGCAAAAAAAAAGGAAATCATCAGAGAAAATTGTATACCATAGGATTTAAATTATTAGATTAATAATTGACCCTAGCTTAGTATAATGACAATAAGAAGATGGTGTTACAAGGTCAAACTAACCCAAGCCAAACCATAAGCTAAATGAGATAAAAGACAGAGTGACAATTATGAATAGCTACTGCCTTTTATACATAGAATTTGAAAATATTCAGATCCTGTTTCCATGGCTTTTAACTTTAGAACCCCAGCTACTTCTTTTTTATCCTTAAACTCATGTCAAAAGCACAGATACAATGAAAAATGTTTGAATCAAAAGATGTCATGGATGAAATTTACACAGCAGATACCAAAAAGCAAGCTAAAATATTCCACTGAAATGGATCCATTCATATGAACCCAACAGGATCTGCAAAGCAGCCTGGTTTGGGGAAAAAGATGTTTAGGAGTTTGTGAACAGGAGCAGAGCAATATATGGGCAGCCCAGCTAAGCCAGCCCCGAAAGACTACAGAAGACCAGCACTCTCTCACTCTGTCCAGAGTTAAAAGGTGTCCCATTTTATTTTCAGCCCTACAGAACCATACTGAGTCCCAACCAACATTCAGGGGTTTTTTCTAAGCATTAGTATGAACCCCCAGCAGAAGATGGGTGACATCTCAAGTTGATGACTGTGTGGCCAGACCTACAGCATCTGGGTGCCCAGTGATCAGGCACAGAAAGGCAGCAAGACTCATCTGAGGTCTCAAGTAGTTAGGCAGAGCCAGATCAAAAGTCTGTATACCAAACATTGTCACTTCATACACTGCCTGGTATACCCAGAACCTGCCAGGGGCAAGGTCAGAAACCACAAGAGAGCAGGAGCACTTCATCTGGAACTGAATAAGCAAGTTATATAATAAAAATAAAAAGTTATATAGTATAAGTAAAAGGTTACATAGCATCAGTATAAAGAACAAGGACCTTCCTTTCCTATATGTGAAATGTTGCTTTAAATGTTATATCATTAGCATAAATCCGTTTTATCACAATGGCTTCTGTGAGTTAGGTTGAAAAGATGGCACATTCTGCTTTCCTTTTTTTTTTTCTTTTCCCATTTTGAAAAGCTATCACTGTGTATTTTCAGCATTTTCATAAGCATAAAAATTCACAGCTTGTTTTGCTATTTCCTCACAGCGCAAACGGCATTCAAACCACTGGGGACATACAAGTAACAGCAGCTGAATACAAATCTTAATGGAGTTTATCATAATTGTACAGTATGGTGTTGTTCATTCATCCTGGCAGCTGGGAAATCTAGCGTGAATTAACCAATAACACAGGTTTGCAACCATGCAAATTAAAGTATAAAATTCCACAAAGTAAATTTTGCTGATTTCCCTATAAGTATGTAACTAAGGGGACAATCACTTCATATCTAAATCAACACTTTCAACAAGACACCAACACTAGCAGAAGTTTTGTAAATACACGAATATATTCCTTTTCATGCCAATGGAGTTGATCTTATTTCCTACATAGATTTCTTTGACAGGTTTACAAGCCACACAGAGCAGTACCACATCTGAGGATCTGCAGCCTACATCCCTTAGAAATAGGAACAAAACCAAAAGAGAAAATAGTGAGATCCTCATCCAACCAGAAACACAAAAGACATACCAGGCTGATCAATACTTTCTTTTGGAGTCCTTAACTGAAGGCATTATCACCAATGCAAGACAAGAAGCATTTAAAGACTGAGCATAGGAAAAACGAGCTCACTATTTTCAGCTTGAGTGTAATTTGCAGTGTGGGACAGGGATTAGAGTCAAATCTGTGGTTTATGGTAGGTAATTGTGGGTCAAAGAGGGACTTATCAGGATATGTTCTGGACCAAAACAGAGAAAGGAAACTGAACATCTCCTATAGTTTAAAGCAAACTGCTGTATTTTTTTATGTTTCAAGGGATGAATGTCAATTTTATGCAGCTCCCATGAACACAAGCCATGTGATGGCATCCATTTCCCATGCACTGGCAGCAGCACCAGCTAGTGCTGCATCTGGACCTTCCCAGGGATGCTAGAAAGCAGCTGAGATGTCAGTCCAGGCATTGCCAGCCTCAGTCCCAGGGCCAGTGTAAGAGCACAGGTAGTGGACATCATCCTGGCAATCAGACTAATCCCCAGCCTCAAAAAGAAAACTAATTTTGCATTCCACAGAACTTCTTAGGTTATTTCCTAGGGCAGAAGTGTGGGTTTGCCTGCCATTTCATTCAACTGTGGTTAATAAAACCAAGGTACAATTTTTCGGATTTCATAACACATGGGCTAATTAAGAAGTATTCTCAATTTAATAATTCACTGAACACTATGAAGTGAACTTTGCAAATAAACACAAGAGACACCGAAATTCCCCATCAGCTACCATGGTCACTTCTGCTAAATCTGTTTTATTCATTGCTCAATATTTCATGTGTCACCAGTCACAGACCTGACAAGCTTAAGGATACTATATGTGATATGTGAAAGACAATTATCCTAATTGAATACATTTAGCAGGAATACATAATAACCCTGATTACAATAGGAAAAATCCAAGACTACTTATCGTGACTATTTTTAGTCACATAATAACTGCCAAAGTGATGGGGGTATTAAGTTACTGAGCAGAACCTCTATGGCAGACTTGAAATCAAAATGTCACCAGTATCAATCAGCCGAATCTGATAATAGTTCTGACAGTAAAACTTTTGAACCATTGAGCCAATCCAGCATTTTTGTGTGCTGCTTTCAGCCAGTACAGCATCTATACACAACACTGCATCTTTTTAATGCAGAAGAAATGTTGATATAAGTACCAGAGAAATTCTTCTCCCGACTGTTTCCTCCCATCTCATTAACAACACCAGACAAAAGGGCATAAAGGTGCTAATAGAACATGCTGATGGCACAAAATTGGAGGTCTTGTCAAAAACAATGTAAACAGAAAGACATACAGAAAGATTAGGTAACTCCGAGAACTGGAATATTAGGGAAAGAGTGTAATTGAGCATCATGAAATACAAAGTTACTGAGGCATTATGCAGACGAAAAGCTGCCAGTAAGGATATGGGCTGCCATAACTATGAGTCGTTTGTGAGAGGATTGGGCACCAGGCAGACCTATATGCTTGGCTCAATAAAAACCTGTCAACCACCACCATAATGTAGCCATGGAAAGAAGGGCTGAAAATTCTGAGTATTTCCAGCAGGCAAAGTCTAATATCCTGGCAAAACCTCATTGACAACACTGTAGTTTCCCCAATTGCCAAATGATTAGAGAGTAGCTACTTGAATAACATAAGTAACTGAAAGTTTCTAACAAGAGACGAAGAAAAGCTTTGCAGAATGTAGGTTGAGAGGATCGGATACTTAATTTAATTAAAACAGATTGCATATAGTTCTTCCCCCTGCCAAAGAAGAGTTGTCTCCAACAGCATAACAACAGCTAGTGCCGGAATATATGATAGATATCTCCAATACCCTCCAAACCTCTAGCTATTTTCAGCTCAGGAACCTTCTGTGCCTGATGAGAATTATGTATGCTCAGTCATTTCTCTTCCATGAACTTCACCCTGAACTCATGAAGACTTCTAGCAACCATACCCTAACTCCTGTGGTTTATTTTCAACCTGTAGCCCTGCAATCAGTTTACATTCTGACGTAAACATACAGCAAAGTAGTTGCTCAAAGCAGAGCTAAGGTGAAGACAGTCTGAGAACATCTGCCTGGCCAAAGACCTCTAGGAACTTCACAAAAGTAATTGCAGGGTCTCAGAAGAGAAAACAGTCAACTTCCATCAAGCCAAAAGGTACATCCCATGATGAAGATTTGTACAGACCAGCAAGGTCTTTCACATTATCAAAGTAACAGAGTTTGACACCATGACATCCTAAAGGTTTTCCAGATCCACTACTGCAGCAAAGAGCAACATCAATGCTCACATAAAACAGTATTTATCTGTGTGTAAATATGAACCTAGAAAGAAGAAGAGGAGATTAAAAATGTGTGCATCTGTGTGTGTGAAAGACGACAACTTCTTAACCTGAGCACTTCCCTACTCTCTCAGGAGCAGCATTAGCTCCATTAAGAGTGCAATTGAGTGTGGTGAAAAGGATTTTTGGCATAACGGTGTGACTACTACACCGGTATGTCTTCGGGACCTCACTGCTGGTGCTTCCAGAGACAGAGAACTGTATTTTGTCACTAATTACAAAAAAAAAAAAAAAAAAAAAAAAAAAAAAAAAAGNAAAAAAAAAAAGGAAAAGAAAATATCTTTAGGAGGCACCAGGAAGAGCAGCAAAGACAGTTCAAAAGCAAAGTACTCATGCTTACTACACATCCATTTAACACATAACTCAAGGAGGTAAATGGAGAAACAGAAGAGTCTTTATAAAGATTTTGTGAAAGGACATGGCAGAGGAGAACAGTCCCACAGGGCACAATGACCCACTACAACAGATCCCTCCTGTGCCTCTGCAGAAGGTCTGACACACACTCAACTCCCACAGCAAAAGCAGCAAAAATTGGGTCATTTTCTGCTATTTTATCCAGCAGAAATCAAGAACATCCAAGCAGAGGATAATAAGAGAAACCTACACCTTGCAGCTCACTGTGCAAATGCAGTCTAATCACTGGTGCCACCTTGGGTCTCTGCTGCACCTGCCCTAAGACTGAATCTAAGAAAAAAGCACCATCAAGGACAAAGCCAACGTCCAGTTCAAAGTTCAGAAGCTTTAAAAAAAACATTGGGCTTCCCTAGCCAAGAAACTGGAGATTAGTTTTATCTAAATGACTGAAGCAGTGGAGTGTGTTGGTATTTACCTGTACACAGCACAGAAACATCCAGGTAGAATGGTTACTACAGCTTTTTCTACAAGCTGTTTTTTCACCTCCAAGTTCTTTACATATATTAGTATTAGATGTATCCCAAAACAGAAAGCCAAAAATACCTGCTTGCTCTCCGGTTTTAGGGGTCACTGAATTGAGAGGGAAATCTTATTTTGTTACACTATATTTTCAATTATCCCCATCTCTGGTCACAATTTTCAGACAGCCTAGTGTCAAGGGCCAAGGACTGAGAGGTCCAAACAGATTGTAAAAATTTATTCCACCCCATACTGCTTTATTTAATGTATACTACCCTCTACTATCCAATGCTTTCCTTCCCCCTGGAGCACAGGAAGTATTTGAATAGCATGCAGTGAAGTACACCCTTAAAACAATTATAGTATCCTTAACACTTCCATTCTATTTTATTATCCATAGTCCCCAGGCATGCACACATGTAGATTATCTGCACATTATAAATGTGGAATCAAACTGCACTGCAGCCAATCCTTGAACAAGTCAGCATCAGAAGCAGACCCCCTGTTCAGGGGTCATAATATTTTTCTAGGAAATTAAAGAAGCCGGAATTTCAGCTGGTCAGCATTTACTTGAAAATAGCTCACCTAAGTGAGCAACACTCCTGATGAAACCAGCTGGACAAATAAGAGTCTCAACTTGGTGTTTGAACAAGCAAAAAACACAAAGAAAAAGTCACTGGAGAGGAAGATCAAACTAAGTTTTTTTCATAAGCAAACAAAACCCTCTGAAAATTAACTTTGAATTAACTTGAAATATTTTGTTGAAGTGGGGGGGAAAAAAAGAATCTTTCATATTTGCATTACTCAACATTTCTCCAACCTTATGTTAAGATTTTTTAAATTTGAGTCGTGTTTAAAAGTGAAATACAAAAATGCTGCATTTTATTGTTTTAACATATCCCTTTCCTCTCTCAAATAAGGTAATTTTCAGGGATTAAGTTATCCTTTGTATTAAATAGAAATACATGAAAAGTGTCATGCCCCTAGAAGTCCATTTCTGAGGGGGAAAATGCACATGCACAGAGCAGACAGGAATCAATACAGGGACAGCAGAGACAAACTGCTCCCTGGAGAATCGCACATGTGGGAGAGAGCTGCCATGCACTCCAGGTACCCACTTAGTCTGCAAAGGGAACAACTGAATTCACAACACTGCTGGACTCTTAGTATGACCTGCCCCTCAGAACACCTCACTAGGCACTCACAGGAGAGTCTCTACAAACCCAGAGATGGCAGAGAACATTCCCATTCTCCACACAGCACATGAGTTTGTAACTCATCATCGTTCCCCTAGTCTTCTTCCTCCCAGGACAGACAGTTTGAGAAAACCTTTACAAGATGACTCACAGGGCACTTGGAGGCAAAGCCATAGGTGACACCACCACTAAATCTGTCACACTTTGTTTGCTGGTATATAACACAGAACATCAGCAAAAACCGGCAGAGCTTCAGCTGGGACCGTGTGAAACAAGAGGGGACCAAGGCTTCAGCAAGCACAACTGAGGAGCTGAATGACCCAGCAGCTACCCAGGCTTCTCACCAGGATGTCAACTCACACAGCGCAAATATTTACAGAGTAACTGTTGTACGGCTCACTTGTCAAATGCTTTCAGCAGTGGTAAGGGTAAACCTGAGGCTGCCCTGCATGGTGTCTCCCTGAAGCATCATGAATTTGTTTTGCTAAAACAGTGTTTCAGATATGCCTGCAAATGAACAGTGTTACCAGCAGCAGTTTTGTATTTGTCCTTTCCTCCTCACTGTGCACTTTTACGTACCCCTTACTCCACTTTTTTGGTAGTACGCTTTTAAAATGGAACAAACTACACTCAGTTCAGAAAAGGTCTCATCTTTTTTGTAAGAAAGATATCTGTCATCACAAACATGGTCTTAGAGCAGAGCAAGACTTAGCTATTTAAAATTAATTGAATCCATTTAGCTCTGTGTTTTTATGGACAACTTATGTCAGGTGGATTACTAATTCACTAGAACAATAAAAATCATTAGGCATCTGCATACAGGCTAGTCTTTATTCTGTGGGTTGAATGTACTTGGAGAAAGAAATTAATCTTCCTTGCATGTATATCTTCTTATAACAAAGCCTTCACCCAGGAAGTTTGGTTTGAAATTCACACCCTACTATATTTCACAACAACTGCCCCATGTAGAGAAAGCATTTATTTACATGGGCAAAGTACTGCAGAGTTGATGAGGGTACAAACACACCACGCTGATTTCCCCCTACTAACTCCCTGCACAGGTATTTATCAGTGCACCAAAACCACACAGCAGCTCACCTGATTGCCCATGTAGACAAACCCAACTCCGTGCAGGTAAACCCATCCCTTCATTTCGACTGCTCAGGTGGTGGGTTGCAATCCAGTGTTGGCCTGCAACTAAGGTTTGACCTGATCGGCTGTCACTGACCTGATGGCAATGCCACCCCACTGATATGGTTCCAGTCACAACTGGGAGAGCTCAGACCCATGAGCTGCCACTTGCCACTGAAGGTCCCAGCCACGGCAACGTCAGGCTGTACTTCAGCGGAGCACTGCCTGACCTGTAAAACCGCACCACCATTCTGTAAAATGGGTGAACGTGAGTGAAATGTGGCTAGGGATGCAATGCCCACCTGGACCCACGGCCTCAGCCTCCGGAGGCAGGCGAGGTTGGGGGCCGGGTGTGTCCACCCCGGCTTCACACGCCCCCGGGCACGCCGGAGTTGGCTGCTGTAACACGTGCGTGCACCGGCGTCCTCCTGTGTACTGCTGCACCGCCCGTGAGCGGCGAGCAGGCATCGGCCCGCACGGGGGAAAGGCAGGGATGGGCAGAGCCACGCGAGGAACCCGAGATGGGACAGGGCGCGCTCGCCCTTCCTGTATGCCATTTTTCACCAGAGCTGGCAGCGGCGGGCCGAGCCCAGGGCCGCCCCCGGGCACTGCCGAGGTGCCGCCCCGTCGCCCCCGGGCATCCTCCCTCCCTCGCTCGCTCCATCCCTGCCCGCCGTCCGCTCCCCGCGGAGCGACACCGCCGAGAGCCCGCGGCCTCCCGCGCTCTNTCGTTCGCACGCACCGCACACCTTCCTTCCCCCGCACACCTTCCTTCCCCCGCACGCCGCGGGCAGCGCAGGAAACCCCACCGCTCCCGCCCCGCGCCGCGATCCGGCGGCGATAAAGTGCAGGTAATGAGGAGGGTGGAGGAGGTGCGAGCGGGAAGAGGCAGAAAGTCCTTTTAACTCCTTTGCGCTCAGGGACAGCCGCCAGGGCCGTGTCCCCACCGCCCCTGCAGCCCCGCGCCCGCGGGGAGAACACGGGGGAGAGTGGCCAGCCCGCTCAGAGGCGACGGGTCCGACCCGAGGCGAGGGAGGTTCGGGCTCCTCCAGGAGCTGGGTGGCTTCGGCTTGCTCCTGGAGGCTCTCAATACCAGGCTAGAGGAAGTCCCAAGCAGCCTGCTGTGACCCCCAAGCACTCAGCCTGCCTGGGCTGGGGGCCTCCTGGGGCTCCCACTTGCCCGCATCACCCTGTGATGCAGAGGGATTATTTATGGCTGCAAGGGGTGAAGTCCTCTGTTCCCTTTGCAGTCCATTCTTGACTCAGAGGTGTTTCATCCTCCATGCTAGCATTGATACTGGGGAAACCAAGCAGTTCATCGCAGGTTAATGACTTGCTTCCAGTCATTCAGGTAATCTCTGGAAGAGAGCCCTCGATGCCAGAAACCAGTTCCTATACTATTTGTATAAGACTTGTCTAGATTTCAGTTCCATGAATTATGGGGGCTTTATTTAGTCTCTGGAGTCAGCCTTTTCCAATACAGATATTACTTTCTCTCTGTCAGACTCTATTCTTTTATATTTTGATGAGATAACTGATTGTAACATGTGGCTCCCTTACATAAGACTTCTGTCTCAGAGCTACAAATAAGACTTGACCTGCTCGTCCAGGTTGAATTCACCAATGCCTAAATGTCTCAGTAAATGACATTATAGTCAAGCCAATCTCACTGCGATATTAGCTGGTCCTAGCCCAGAGTTCCCATTGGTTTCAGGGCTGACTCTGGTATTCCTCCAGCCCCACAGGGAACTTAACCATGAAACTAACCTTGGGAAGGAAAAAAAAGGAATAGGGTTTTTTTGTCAGTGATGTGCTCCCTAAACCAGCTTCTCTGGCATCAGAGAGGCACCCACAGTAGAAAGATGGCAGATGTGCTCAAACTGTGTCAGGATGCTGAGACACAGAGTGGCCCCTTCCAGCATCAGTGTGACATTGAGTTATCTGTCACCTGAGTGCAGTAGCAGTAGCCTGGCCTTTTGGCTACATTGACCTAAGAGCAGGCTGCTGTGAAATGGTGATTCTGCCTGCAGCCTGTCAATGGGTACTCCCTTTGCATCCCTTACATGGGATCTGGTAACCATCACACTCTATTCAGATGATCGATCTGGCGGAAAAATAACATCTCAGAAAATAATGAATTTTCCATTCGCCAGACAGCAGAATTGATCCACTTTGTGACTGTGCAGCTGCAGGATCAAGGAAAGCAGAAACCTGGAAGTGAGGTAAAGCAGAACTGCTCCTTTCAGTAGCTGTCTATCATTAAATCAGCGTAGCTGCATTCTGTGTGCATGATTTGATGAGCAGCATGAATAAGACCAGTACAAGTACTCTTGAAAAGGATGGGGTTTCCTCCAGCCACATTCTGCCACCAACCTCCTTCCTGCTGGTACCAACACTCTTTGTCCATGACATTAGCTAAATCTGAAAGTGTAAGTGTAAAAAATAATCAATTACTTTAGCAGAAGTATGTGGCCCATTGCATGATTCCTGTTGCTGGCACAAAAGACAGAAAAGGGACTGGATAGTGATAGCCCTAACTTGAACAAAAGAGCGTGTTGCAGACCTCAAAATGCCAGAGAGGTCTGGGAGCCCCAACTGGCAACATCAGCACCGACCCCTTTTGCTTGTACAAGGGAGATTATGACATAAAGATGCTTTAGCCAAGGCTGCGCTGCATGATCAGATATGAGCAATACAAGAAGCACTGGCTGTTCCGTGTGATACCTCGTGGCCTAAAC
The DNA here is from genome assembly GCA_013396655.1 of Campylorhamphus procurvoides. Taxonomy (NCBI): domain Eukaryota; kingdom Metazoa; phylum Chordata; class Aves; order Passeriformes; family Dendrocolaptidae; genus Campylorhamphus; species Campylorhamphus procurvoides. Next base: position 400,263 of record WBMV01000270.1, on the reverse strand, counting down.
ATTTCTATTATTTCACTTGATTTGTGCTTTCCAACTGCTCTGCAATGTAGTTTTGACAGCTGCGTTGCCTGGCAGCCACTTTGTCACAGTTCAGGATGTAATTATGAAGAGAAGTGTTTCTGTACCCAAAATAATAACGGATCCTTAGTGTATGGGCTTCACAAAAGGACCATGTTCTTTGTCTGATTCTTTAGGCCCTGCTACAATACAAACAGCAGTCAGACAACTCAATAAAGTGGGACTTAATGTGACAGACTGGGGTAAAACAAGAAGTAGTTTGATTATGCTAAGGGTAAAATCATGCCAATGCTCAGAATTTTTTGTTTGATTTTTTTAACTAAGCAAGGTAAGTATAACTTGTACAGTGTCAAAAGAGAAATAAATATGCACTGCAGTGTGTTTAAAAACTGACAGCTGCCAGATAACATAATTTGGACTAATGATTGACAGGAAAATTGAGTAGATAGTGGTTAGGCCTCTATTTTTGTTTGGACCATTTCAGTTTTTTGGAGGATTGTGGTAGGAATTGTTTAAAATTAAATTTTGTGTTGCCTTTTTTTGCTAAGTCGCTGAAACTTTAACATGGTGAATGAGTCTGCTGTTTTTCCTCTCAGGAGAGGGATGGGGATCAGAGAGCAAAACTAGATCTGGTCAGGAAGTATATGGTAAAACAGTTTCATTAAAAAAAAATTAAAAAATCCAATAAAAGAGTGTTTTGCACCCCATATGTGTTCAGAGCATCTTGCTTTCAGTGAAATGTCACTGAAGGGAGAGCAGAGCTCTGAGAGAACATGGTCCCTATTCTCAACAGGTTTGGTCCCTGAGCGATTTGATTTCCTGTCTCTCCTAGACAGCAGCAGTAACACAAAAGGAATGTCAGGTCCAATGACCATGTGCAGACATTGGAGACTTCCACTTCTCCAGATTAAATACTTGGTCTGTTACAAAGCAAAACCAAAGAGACACTCTCCCTGGTGCTTCTAGCAAGAAATCTAAGTTTGAATACACCTTCCAGAGTGGAGTCTGGACCAGGTTTTGTTCCCTTACTTGCAAGAGACTTCATGTAAATATAGAAACGTCTATGTTTAAATAGATACAGGATGGAGTCTGAAAGACCTAAACAACTCTACTGCACTTTGCAGATGTGGAGCCTGGGAGTGTCTGCGTTTTTGAATGTGTTTGTTTTTCTTTCATGGTGTAGTACAATCAAAAGAAATGCAGTAAAAACAATACAAGCTGTTTCATGCCTATATGTGTTTCAGATCAGTTTTTAAGTAGATCATTGCAAAAAAAGAATTACCCAGAATCAGACATTTCCTGACAAAGCATGTTAAACTCTTATTTTGGACTTAAAGTATTAGGAATTCTTGACTCTGTTAGAATAATTTATAGATACCACTTTGGTTTTCCCTGCATGGAGTGAAGATGGGCAGTTCAGGGATAGAATTGCAGAGTACTGGGGTGCAGGAGCCAGATGTCATTAACAAGCAGCAATCCTGAGCCAGCTGCTTGTGGCAGTCCATTTTGAATATTTGCTCTCCCTGACCTGGCAGGAGGCATTTAAAAGAAAGAAAGTATTTTTCCAAAACAACACCCACTGTACAACCCACCAAATAACACTTCCCCTTCTCCAGGCCGTCCTGCTGGAGTGGGGGTGGGGGTCATGCTTTCCTATCCTTTCAGAAACTGAGTTGATTTTCTTCTGCCCATCTCTTCAAAAAGCAGGCAAGTGGTTTTTCTTCATAACACCTCTTCTCCTAGTCAGGCAGAGGTGGGCTGTGCACTGTCCACCTCCACATACAACATCCAGATGAACATCAAAAGAGGTCCCTTTCTCATGAGAATTGTATCCTGCAAATTTTAGTCTGCCAAATGTTACTCCAGGCCCAATGCATTTGAATCACAGAAAGCCTCTCACGCTCTGAAATCCTGCCAGCTCTCAAGCTCCTGCCCTGGCAGATTTTTATTTCTGGCTCTAAACATAATATGTGCAATGACCCTGTAAAAGAGAAGGGCTGGGGAAGTCTTTGCACCATCCTGCCACTTCAGTGCCTCACAGTAGTCTCGGGGCACATTTCCCAGTCCCAAAAAGGAACGTGTGGCCCTCATCACTTCACCCACAGCACAGATGTGACAGGTGGCTATTCAGGTACCATGCTGTGGGCTGGAGATACGCTGCCGAAGTCTGGTCACCTCTCACCTTTTTCTACTTTGGTAGACCCAACTTCAAAACAAAATCAAGCTGCTCACACCTCAGAGCTTCTAGGGATCTGCTTTTTGGCTGAATAACTTGCTTCAGATTTTTGAGTTGTTAGCTTCCTTCCCCCGATCAAAGAGTGGAAACTTCAGTTACATTTTAAATATTGAATATCACCAACTTACTATGGATATAAATGGCATAAATTTATTATCAGAGCCATATACCTATGGGGCATGTATGTGGGTAATGCACACTAGAAAAAAAAATTGATTTCCCAAGTAATTTAATTTTTTTAAAGAAAAATTTCCAGATGGCTTAGTACCATGTCATCACAGAGACCAAACATCCAGTGACTTAATTTCAGAAGCACTGCTTTTAGCATTTTCAAGATGTCAAAGGTCTGCAAAGTGTAATGTATGCTCAGCAACAGAAAGATACCAAAATGGGAACAAGATGAGGAAGCAGGGGATCAGTGCAAACTGTGACTTGAAAGGCAGCAGAACAGGAGAATAACTACTAAAAAGAGGAAAGAGGTGAAAGATAAAGATGATATACAAGGAGGTGAAATATTTCAAGTAGTTCCATGATTCATGTGGCTCAGGGCTGGAAAGTCTGAAGCTTCCTCTATTAATTCAACCCACACTTTTCTCTTGACAGCCTGTGAACCTCTTCACTTCAGTGTCTGTCCCTTTCCCCCCCTCACCTCACCAAGAGCCTCTTGCCCCTCTGCCCCCAGCAACTCTTCCAGGTTTCAAAACTGGAAGCATTTTCAAATTGCTACTCAGCCTGTGTTCTGCCCACAAATCTTTCATGGAACTGGGACATGATCCCTGCTGTTGACTCTTCAGCACTCAAAGATGAGAACTCAGGAGCAGCTTCAGCCACTGGGTTTGTTGCTGCTATTGTTTGAACCAGAATTAAGGCACTGGTCAGAGAACAGGTGTGCAGGCGGGTGTTTGTAATCCCAAATGGATCTCTTTGCATTTCCACTAACAATTTGGTCTTTTATAAGAATCACTGGGCCATGATGACAAGGGCAAACCTAATGTAAACACAGCCAAAAGCATTGTCTGGTGTGTAGCAAACTTTTGCTTGATACAAGCCCAAGGAAGAATGCATTTGCTGTGGTAACTGTGATTTGCCAGAGCTAATGAACCTGACCCAACTCTTCAGTTTGATTTTTTTTTAACGTACTTGGAAGCAGGGGACCTTGTGGCCCCTCAGGGAAATTAAAACTCTTAAAGCTCTCATGTCTGGCCTTTTCTGTCAAAACAATGTTGTCACTGAGCTATAGTTCTTTCTCTTATAGGTCAAAATTAAACTCCAAAACGAGTAAGACCCTTGGTGGAGTTTGTTCATTGTTTGCGTTTTTTTAACTAAACTCAGAAATGTCAAAATGACAAATCAGTATCTTTTAATTAACATTTTAAAAAGAAACATAAATGGACCTGTGAAATCAGGGAGTTTTATGACAGCTGCAGCCAAAACTCAGGCTCCTTTACTCCCAGGCAGATGGGCATATGCATAATTTTTTTTTTTTAATGTCCAATGTGAGAAGCTTTACATACATTTACAGAAGAGACTGTGTAGGAGATTTTGAAAGAGACAAATTGCAGTTAGATGCTAAATTCTCACAGTCGGTGGAAGATCTCCTCTGTGTGATTAATGGTTAATCTGCATATTTTTCTTTTGTTCCTTAGCTGTTGAATTCTCTAATTATGTTTAAATTCATGTTTTCTGTTTTAATTTGTATTTTGTGTTTCTTCTCCATATATGTGTGTGGATGCTTTAGACTGAATTTGTAGAAACTCTGTTTGAGACACTGCTGCCTCTTTGAGTGTCTGAGACCTTTCTGTGAATGTTCAAATGCTTAAGCTCATCAAGCACATTTGAGAGGTATTGAAATCCAAAAACCATTAAGTCCTTAAAAGTATTCTGAAAATAGGCAGCCAGTTAAGACCTGCAGTTAATACTTCACTGAGGTAAAAAGTGCAGCCCTTCATGAGAGACCTCAAAGTCCAGATAGGGTCTCAACCTCAAGACATAAATCCATACAAAATCAGGCTTCATTGATTTCCCTGCTCACAGAACCACTACAGTAATGTGTGTGAGAGAGATACATTTCTACAGCATATACATCCCTGCAGTGTATGCTCAGCTGTCATATGAGTGAGCTACTGTAATGTAATGACTTTCTTATATGATTATACTATCATTTGCAAAAAGAGATATTTGCATATATGTGCACACAGATATGCAAGGTTGCTTTTTGTTTTAATTACAGTGTCAGTATCGCTTGCTGTCTCCATGTGAACAGATATTAGCCCTGCATAATCTCTTTGATGAAGGAAAAATACAAAACCACATGCCAAATATTTTGAGTTTCTAGAATAAACCTGGATCCATGTTGACAAGCTTTTCCCAGGGATAGTAACATCAGTAAAATATTTTCATTCCGATTTCCTGAGAGATTGGAAAAATCAACAAGAGAATTAGATTGATTGCCAGAAATAATATTACCATTTTAAACATGAAACCATCTCACAACATCTTGTGAGTATTCAAGTCAATTTTCTTTAAATTGATTTGTTTGTGTTTGTTCAGGTTTTTGCTTTGTTTTAAATGTGCCTGATTTTTTCCACTGAATAAGAGCATCACAGCTGTTGAACAGAAACAGGGAGGCAGATGAGTGGAAGATAAAATTGTGTCTAACTGGGGAGTCAGAGAACAGTCTCCGCTGTTCCAGGGATTGGTGTAGGTTTGCTCTAGTTTCGTTAAGAATAACATTTCCTCCTAGTAAATGTAGTGAAATACAGCCAGACTATCACCAGTGGAGGTAATGAGGCTGTCAACAAATCCAGGGGTCTTTGTCCTTTCCATTTAGGTGGTGGTAGAGCAGGGCGAGCTCACTTCAACAAGTCTGCATAAGGCCAGGATGCTGCCATCCACATCTGCCAGTGCAGAAAGGCCAGTGAACATATGTCTAGGATATAATAAGTGGGTTTTGAAAGGATTCTCACAAGGACATTTTCACTCTGTGTCCAGAGTTAAAGCTTGATGAGCCCTCAAGTCTCACTCCAACGGTCCTCCTGGGATTCCTGACTGTACAGTTATCCTGTGGGACATCTGTTTGAAGGGGTTGTGGGAAAACATGATCAAAGTGATCTTGACATTCAAGGAAGTAGCAGACAGCAGGAGCAGGCTTGAGGAGGGAGAGGTAGCTGACCAAAACACTGTGCTGAGATATCCAGGGCACCTGGAGAAAAGAAGAAATTTTCTGTCCTGCCCATCCCAATCGCTTCCCTCTTCAGCCTCCCTTAACTGTTTACAAGCACCCCTGGAGACTTCTGAGAAGCACCAGGAGTCAGAGAGCTAAAGAAATTGGGACAGCAAACAAGTTTGTTGTAGGATGTCAACTGGTTGATCCAGTTGAGACCATCCATGAAAGATTATGGATGTTGGCATGTGAAGAGGTGAGTTTTAGTGGAACCTCACTACAAAGGTTTGCATCTACATGAGAGCATTACTTGTTCTGGAGTCTGCATGCACTTAGCTCACTTAAATGTGATTAGGTTACCTGGAGCATCCAGAACTGTAAAAGAAGACACCTATGGTCCAGTGTCCCAACAAGCTATATGTAAAACCTGCTGGAAGAGAGCCACAGTAAACACATGGCATTGTACATATGAAAGACATAAGATGAATTTTCCTTGTCTGCAAGAGAAAACCTTCCTCTCACTGAAGTCCTGGAAAAAGACCTTTTTTTGTAATTTGCCTGCAAGACATTTAGTTTTTTTTTCTGAAAATTGGATACACTACTGTTGTAAACAGTGTTATATCTGTAACTGTAATGAAGGAAAATTATAAATTCACATAAAAATGAAGCTATTCCTAACAAAATACCAAACAAAACTAATCTAATTAACAAGTTGATATTGAACATATTAACTCACAGACAAGCCATTCACAAACTATCTAATGATGTATTAAGCTAACAGCCAGAACAATGGCATGTATCAAAGGGAATTTAAGACATTCTGCCAACTTGAGGACTTGGCTAAACTAATGCATTTGTAGCTGGATCTAATTATTGAATTAGAGCTTCAATAATGCTCTTATGGCAGCCTGCCTGGACTGTTGTGGTTAGACAATAGCAATTCTTCCCTTGTCTTCCAGTATTTTCATTCATTTTCAACACAATTTGTGAAGAATATAACTTGAAAGCCAGTCCAGCTTCCCCCATCACAATTAACAGTCAAACTTATAGGATAATAATTAGGACACACATTATTGCCCGAAACTTATATGTGACTGCCTTAATACAGTCAGATGTTTACAGCTAGATACTTATTTCTAAACATAGTCCTCATCAGCAATTCTAAAAAAAACCCCTAACAGACACTAGAGAAGAGAAAAATATTTAATTATATATTTACATTTCTCTTTCCCACTTCTTGCCAAACTGTATTTGTCTCAGGAGACTGATGTGCTGTTTAATTAAGACCTAGGTAGATTTCTGGTAATAATAAACTAATGGAGTAGTAAGTTATTCTTACTGGTTTGCAGTGATTCAATTTTTAGTATTCTTTGGTTCTTCTGACTTGTGAATCTTTCAAAGGTTAAAGTGTTTGCTTGTAACAGATTCTGAACAAGCTAATAAAAGGCACCTGGGAAAAGAGAAATGTAAGTGGTTGGAGAAGGCTGATAAAGATGGGATGAAAAATAGTGAGTTCCTCCAAGCTTGTATTAGGCTTGTATACAATTCATGAACATCTTCCTATCAGCTCTCACTGAATGTGACAGTCAGTAAGAACTGATTACTGATTTAGTAATTCATGAAAAATTCTATTTTGGCAAGTGAGAATGCTGTCTGAATGGGAAGTTATTAAAACTAATTGGGTCATGTAAAATCAGACAGTTTGTGAGCCCCACTGGCAAAGCTGAGCTGACTTGGGGAATGGCTGAGAAGTTACTCTTTTTTAGTACTTGAAGCACATTAGATTTCATTAAAGACCAAATAAATGCATTTCAAAATGAAGAAAAGTGTAATGGAACAAGTTCCTGATATTGATTCTTCACCTTTGAGTTTTATCTATCGACAGTATATATACAGATGAACCAAAGAACCAGGCCCCCTTTCCTGTCAGTGGAGAGAAACAAGAGTTTGTACATTTGAATTCAGCCACTGTGTTTTGAATAAGGCAGGTCTTACAAATGACATTTTTAATTCCACTGATTATAAAGTGAATTAAGGCAAGCGTCTCAAATCTAGATGGCTGCACTGCAGACACCTAAATTTTGCACTGGGTTTTCACTCACACTGCTGTAAAATGAGCATAAAATGTAACTAAGCCAGGAGAGAACACTTACATTATCCTTCAGCCAAAGTTAACAAAGCTCTCAGGTAAATGTACACGTACATGCCCTACATATTCATTGTCTTGAATATCTACTACATGCGTTAATTAAATAAACAGGGTTTATCTTTTGTTACATCACAAGAAAATGATAAATACTTGTTTTTAAGCTATTTGTTAGGATCTGTAAGACAGACTCCATGTCTGAAACCTTTGTCCTACCCAAGTTATAGGGAAAACAGTAAGGTAAGCCATATACAAACGGGCTTTTTGTTGTTTAACCTGTTCTCTGGAGGCTGTGTTGCTATGGATGAATACACAGCACTTAGTCTGAGGGCACCATTCAGCCTCACTGTGTTTTCCAGTTGGTAGGCACAACAGAAGAGAGGAGCAATGAAGAAAGGGGGAGTAAATCATGTTTGCATTCCACCACAAACTCCAGCACAAATAGAGCTCACCAATGTGTTCAAGGTAGTGAAATAAACCAGAATTCATCCCGTTTCAACAACATTGTGGTGAGACTGCTGGACTAAAGCTTTCAAATTCTATCCTTTCTCTTCTTTAGAACTGCCACAGATAATCTCTGGTCAAGTAGCTAGCCAGATGCTGCTCTCTAGCCCAGCTGTCAATATTATGGGCATCACAACCATCATTTCATTAGGACACCAGCCATATGTTCAGAGGTTCTGGCTTGGCCACAAAGACTTCACTAACCACAAAGGTCTGCTAAAATTCAAACTCTTTCTTTCCCAGAGGAAAATGTGAGGGGTTTGTGGGGCAATAGTCTGTGGCAGGATTCTCTACCGCAATAGTCTAATGACAATTAGCACATGACTACCATACGGCTCTGTCTTCCTACCATTTGCCTGCACCTTCCTAGCTTTCTTCCACTGCATGTGCTTCCCTGTCAGAGGCATGACACCAAAGTACCAAGTGGCAGAAAATAAAAGCTTAGGTTGTCCCACACTTCCATAAAACCTTCCTGCTCACATCCCTCCACTGATACTGCGAAATCTAACCCCAAGCCTTCCTGTGATTCACAGATGATTTAATCAGTTCTGAATAGATAGATCTTGTAATCAAATGAGCACCAGAAATGCAAAGCAACATAAAAAGACATCACCATACCCAGCAATCCATCAAGGCTCGCAGTGCCCATTACCTGCTACCAGCACATACTGAGAAGGCATGAACCAAGAACTTTGAATACAACAGTTGTTTTTCCTCCATCTTGGTTAGCAGGACAGAAACAGCTGATGCGGAACCCACAGGAGAAGGCTTTCTTCTTCAGAGATACCATTTGGCATTCAAAGTGCCCTGGGTGCATGGGTAACAGCCTGCTATTGACTATGGTCAACCCTTCTCCACTCTTCCTAAGCAAGTTCACAAATAAAACAGCCAAGGATGAAGTGTAGCCTTGTATAAATGAAGCTTAATGTATATATTCAGATCCAGGACTTGGATATGAAACTCAGTGGATGCAAAATCTCCTCTAGTCAGTGGCTAGACAGTAAACATCCTTTCTTACTCTCCTGGAACTGCCTAAAGCATTTGATGCTGAGTCTCAGTTCCTTTTTCTGAGGGGAAAAAAAAAAAAAAAAAAAAAAAAAAAAGACCATCTGAATTGGTCTAAGCTTTTTCTCTAGCAAGGCACTAAAAAAAATAATGACAGAATACTGGAGCTTTATCAGAAACTTTCACACAGCTCTTTTTCAATATCTACAAGCAATCACTAGGTACAGCAGATGGAAAACCAGGACTTAAGTTCCAAGAAGTTACTTGGCAAGTCACTTACATCACCTTTCTGAAATCTAGACATCGCATAGCATCACCTAGCAGTCATTCATGGCTGGCTAGGAAACTTGTCTCTGGTAGATTATAATCTGGTTTTAGTAAATCATGTTTTGATCATCCATCATCTGACTATAGCATGCAGTGTATGTTCACAGGAAACTGCAATTACTGTAAAATACTGCCAGGCATCTTCTCAGAAAAGCAGGCTCTCACATGCCAAATTTTGCTACCATGAGAAGCCATCCTCTCATATACAGTTCTTCCTGCAGAAGGAACACACAGTAAAGCACACCATGGACCTGACTCAATTCATGCAGCACAGTGCCAGAATGTGCAGTGTAAGAACCCCACACAAGCAGGGGGGTACATATTTTTTTTGAATGTTCATGCTCAGCTGAAAGACTGCAAGTGATGACAAATTGAAATTACTTTTGAAATTGATTCCAACACTTAATTATGCTTAACAGTTAAAATTTTGTTTTTTAGAAAGATATTTATAACAGGCACTTTAGTCATCTAATTAAAATGTGATTCAGAATGCATAAGCCGGAGAGCCCAACTTCCCCTGCATGTCCAAAGGGAAAGATATGGATACCAGCACCTGACTCAGAGCACCTAATTAGGTGGGTAGAATCCTAAGTATCTATCTTACCTTCATTAGTTTAAAATAATCTAAAGCCATGTTCCAGGTTGGTCATCTTCACATAATTACTTTTGAAATAGCAAAGAAATGTTGATGCAGATCAAACCTGTTTGTGGATATAGTGAGACTCAAACTACTGCAACATGCAATCAGTAGCACAGCTGGAACTTCAGCCCACACTTCTGCTCCTTGCTGTCTTGGGATAAGCTTAAGTATGTACTTATGCCCTGCTCAGTGTGGCCTGTAGAAACAGATTTCAGCTGTTACAACAATACTCTTGCCTCTGGCATGCATCCATGCAAGGAACTCCAGCTTCTCCGATTTCTTGAGTGTTGTTTGTTTCCTGGAACATTTGGAAGCATCAGCATTTCCCTGCCAACCTGTGCTGCAGGGCAAAGGGTTCAAGTGGCTTCATTCATTTCTGCCAGTGTTTTTCTTTTATCTTTGACAGGATATTTAAACAAATAACCAGGAATTCTGGATAACAACTCCCACTTATGCTTCATTTTTTGTCTTTTGCTCCATGGCAAAACTTAGCATTCCAGAAGATTTGCTTCATGTTTACCAGCTACTGACTTCAGTGGCTGTTTCTTCAGTCATAAAACTCATTTTTTGTTCCTCTTAGTAGTTATTTTCCAGCATACCCAATGCAGTACAACTTTAGGGCAACTCCACAGGCAGCTCTCCAGAATTCAGTGATGCACTTTTCTCATAGAAGCACAATACTGGCTTGTGCTGGTGTAGGCAGGGGGCCAGGAGGTGTTCAAAAGCCATTGAGACTTCCACACTGCTGGCAATGGTTGTGTCCCCTCATCACCCACCCTCGTCATTCTCCTGTTTTATCTCAGCATAAGGCTCAGGAGAAGAAACAACAGACTGGACAGAATTACCTCAGGAGCAGAGCAGGCTCTCAAGGTAGGCTACTTGCTTTTTCTCTGTGTCAACAGCAACACAACTGTTTTGGTTTCACATCTCACAGGCAAAATCAGGAGCAGAACAATGTGGGGCTGCCTTGGCTTTCTGAATGATTGAGCATGTGTACTCTCTCTGCTCCCAGGTGGTTTAAAGCACAATCACTATCTTTTGTTGATGATGTTTTGTTTTTTTGAAAGATTGAATTCTACATCCTGGCTTTCAAAAACCCAGTTCACAGTGTTCTGCCTTTGCCTGCTCTAGGGCGTACAGAGGCAGTAGCAAAACACCAGCATGGAAGTCAATGTAGTGTGACGGCTGCAGTTTTTATGCTCAGCCATGCAGTAGGTTTTGGCCCAAATAGGAAATAGTTTTCTAACTCACACTTTCGTGCTGGAAATTCTTCACAGAATCACAGAATCAACCAGGTTGGAAAAGACCTCTGAGATCATCAAGTCCAACCTTTGACCTAACACCTTAAACAGGATATTGTTTCCCTCACTGGAAGCTTTATAAATGAATCACCAACATGAATTTGACTGTCCTTATGCATTTTTTAAACAGCCCAGCCAGAAAACATTTCATATTCAAGACAGTCTGAGTAGGAAGAGTTAAAATCTAACCCCCCACTGACAGGTTTTTAGAAAAGCAAGTAATTCTACAATGTCACCTTACCTTTGCTCTTGAGGCTGAAGTTTCTGGGAAAAATGTGGAATGAGCACATTGATAATGCACAGATACTCATGCAACATGTGCACCCTGAAGCCATATTAAATTTTATTTACCCTTACTTTGCACTTTTTTTTTTGGCACACCCCTTTAACTCCCTATTTACATCTCTATACATGTTTGCCATGGTATTAAGAAAATGTCTTTTGTAGTGGTATCTCTAAATCATTAAGCAGTCTTCCCGTTACTACTCCTACAAATGGTCAAAAGAATATACTATAAGCAGTGTTTGAAAGGCTGTCCAGTGCAAAGATTTATAGAAAAAGATTGTATTGATAAAGTTGAAAACAACTGGGTTTCCAGGGCGCAGGTGGTCCCTCAGCTGAATCACAATAATTGACCATACGCATGGTCTTAGCATGGCCCAGTTGTAAAGTAAAATGTGCTAGTTTAAACCACCACAAAGGTGCCACACCCTCAACCAGTCTATAGGATGCAATGTGGCTATTCCAGCCTACAATCTGCACCACATTTTAGGACAGACTTAACTGTGACCTTGGTGTAGCTTTGGAGGCTTCCTCTCTTATATGCCAGGTAATAAAGAGCCAAAAGAGTCATTCCTTACTATCAGATTACACTACAGAAAAAACCAAGGATCAAGAAATGCCCACCAATGCTGCTTTGATCTATGATGGTCAAAAAGTGAGATCTGATCATGTCACAAATTGTGCGTCTTAGAAGTATGTGGTCCACCACAGGTCTCATAATTTCAGAAAGTAATAAAGCTACCTGAAACAGAAACCTGACATTTCAAAAGCTCCCATGAAATACCTACATAGAGTAGCAAGAGTGCTTATACTGTCTGTAAGCCACAAATGCTTTTGTGCATATACAAGCCTTATGCCTGAACAAATCCATACTTTTCTGATCCTGGCTTCAGTCTCTTCACTTTAAGCCTTAGTCTTTCCCACACTCCTCTTCCTCAAAGACTCCTGAAAACCTAAAGGAGATTAAAATAAGAAAAATAAATTGCTATCAGTCTTTGAGAAACTTAGCTACTTTCAAAAAAACCCTCAAAATGGAAAGCAGGCTGAATAATCAAAATCTGATTTTATTCAGGCCACTGGTTCCATTCTGCTTCTCCTGAATATTCTGCTCCAAGTTATCTCCATCAGAAGAGAGAGCTGTAGTAGCAGAATTTCAGCATAGTTCAGAAATTACTAATAGCAGATGGATGAGAAGCTGGACCATTGGGTTCAAAAGACAACACTCAAGAGTCAGTATAATCAGCAGCTGGTTGTGAATGGCAGTGCTGGCACTGTTAAATACCTTCATCAGCAACCTGAATGGTGGGATGCAGTGCACCCTCAGTAAATGCACAGGTCAAACCAGTAGTGGTTTAGCATGTGGTAGGAAACAGCTTGGTGTTTGTGAAGCCACTGTGTTCAGTTTTACATCAACCAGAACAGAAGTGAGATAAAAAAAGTGATGTGAGCTTATCAGAGGGCTACCAAGACAGCTGGGGCTGGAGCTCCTGCCCTGTGAAATAAGGCTGAGGAAAATGGGGCTGTTCAGCCTGGAGAGAGATGGCTTCAGGGGACACAAAACAGCAGCCTGACGGGGCCTTTGGAGACTGCAGAGAAGACGAGTTCAGACTCCTTTCAGAGGTGCACATTAAAGGGACAAAAGGCAACAGTGTCTAGTTTCAAGGGAAGTTCTGGTTGGTTGGGTAAAAAACAATTTCACTGTGATGATGGTTAATCAAGAAAAAGAGGTTGTCTGGAAAAAAAAATCTGGTCTTTATAGAGATACTCAAAATTAGCTAAAGACTCTGAACAACCTGTTGTGACTTTGAACTTGAGCAGAAGTCCCTTTCAACCTACTTTTATTTGTGATTCTGTGGCTCTTTTTATCTGTAAAATAAAATTAATTTCTACTTTTAAATTATTTGTATGAATTTGTAAAGAAAGAAAAATGAGTTCTTTAAAATTTAACCTTTTAATTAATACATTCAGGTGAAATGAAATTATTTATGATTTAATGTAGAAGTACTACACAAGACTTTAATCATGCAAATGACAACTATTGCTTCCTTTCTCTCTACAGATTCATAATCTGTACGCATCAACATAATAGCTGATCAACTTCTTGTAGTGCTCTAAGCAGCATGACTAACATCTGGCATGTAGTTTGTTTCATGGTTACTGACATTCTCTTCTATCTGTTTAGATCTTGACTTCTTTTGTTAGGGACAGTCACATAAACAGGATGTTTCTCTCTCTGCCTGTGCTGATATCATATTGATGTGAGTACTCTTGCAATAGCCATTTTTGGCAAGGTAACATTAAAGGCTGTGATTACCAGCAAACAAAATCAAACCTGCATTCAAAATGACAAAATAAAATGGAATCTTGTCCAGATCCTGTTAGAAAAACTGCTGTCTTCACTTTATCTGATAGCAGCAAAGGTAATTTGCACAGCTGTTCTTCAGGGACTTACACAAAGGCTTCAGGCTCTGGGAAGACCTAACCTTTGTTTCTCTCTGGGCTGATTCTATCTCATTTTTATAAGGTCATAAATCAATGTGAGAGAAAGAGAAAATATATTTGGGCTTTTGAATGCAAAATGAAAAAGAAAAAAAGCTATAATTTAAAGCAAAGTCCTCCTCCCCTCCCCTTTTTCTTCCCAAGTGCAAGCTCCCTGCTGTACAAATCAAAAGTATGCACCGAGACGGTGCCTAAATCTTTCATGAAATGGGCCCTTCACTTGCACTTCAATGGAGCTTGCTGTGCATTAAAATTTCTTTTAATGGCGGAAGGCAATAATTCTGCAGTTAGGGCACAGTGCTTCCTGCTGCACCTGGTATTTGGGCTGGATATGGGGTGGATGAACTATAAAAGGGAAAGAGAATTGATTTTGGTGCCTTTATGCTGTCTCCTTGAGGACCACAAGATCTGAAGGTCCCTGCAGTCCTGCAAGGGTAGAAAACATGTAACTCTTAAGATCCATGAAGTCCCTATACATAGTCCCTGTATGCCTACACTATGTTGCCTGACCTGCAATGTTACCCATGTTGCAGCGGGCATGTGGTAGCGTGGGGATAGTTAAGTAATCCAAATCTCGAGGCAAGGTGGGAAGTAAGCCAGCAAGGGTGGCCAAAGTCAACATTTCTGAATTGCCCAGGGACACAACTGCATGCCAGTATTCTCCCACAGGCAGCATATGGAATTCCCCATGGGAAGGTACGCTTTTCTCAATGAATGCCTCCTGGTGCTCCCTCACCTCATGGCTTAAGGAAACAGGGATTTTGACATGAAATAGTTCATGAACATGCACCAATTTGCCCAGCTATGGAGGAATGGATTCTCTGATGCCAGGCATATTCATTTTTTACTCAGCTCTCTTGCTTCTCCCCAGCCACTTTGTTGTCTGCACAAGTTACCCCACTAACCAGCAAAGCAGAGGATATATGAATCCTGCCTTGTTTTCCCAAGTCCTTCCTCTTGCACAACATCCTCTATAACCTAAGAGGCATTGCTACAGTTCCTCACCCCTTGTGCAGACATCTGAGGATTGAAAGAATTTCTTCATTCTTTTTTTAAGTTGTTGACATTCATATAGCCCAGGCCAGACTAACTCAGATCAATGCAGCTTACAAGGGTGCGTACTCACAGACGTATTAGCACCAGCCTTCAAAGAAACCCCCTCAAGCCCAAAAACAGCAAAAAGGAGTCTTCAAAGGATATGTCTACCCCCTCTGCTACAAAACAACCCATGTTCACTGCAAATAATAGTAACAGAAAAATCTGCCCTAACAAGATTCAAGGAAGACATTGAAGTATACTCAGCTGGATTCCCTAGGAAGAGCAGACTCCTCCAAGATGGAAGGAATATTTTTTTTTCTAAATGGTAGCTATGTTTAATAATACAAAAGCTGCAGTATCATCACCCAAATATTTGTTTTTATTTCTGTGCAGGCAAGTCAGGCTATGTTCAGTCACATCTTGCTTTACTATACACTTCCAGTGTGGAATCCTTCCCTACCTGTTTTTGAGTTTTTTATGTACCCATGATACCTGTAATGCACCCTTCATTGCATCATTTAGGTATAAACTCCAGATATAAACTGATGGGTAGAGCAGGGAAAAGCCCTAATTTCCTTATACTTTAACCAAGGAGTGTGTTTTAGTGTCTCTGTAGTAGTTCTATTTTTACCTGGCATCAGATATGAGTTATAACTTGCATTAGAATAATTTTTCATCATTGCTTCTTGAAGCTATCAGTGAGTTTATTAAAACTGAAAAGGTAATACCCCATATTCTTTTATGTATGCTGCTTTTTCTCTTCTAATTTCTTTTGTCTGAACCAGAAATCATTGAATCCAAACAGCTTTTTAAAGATAAATTTAAGAAAAATATGCACTAGAAGTTGGGGTTGTTTTGGTTTCTTGGTTGGTTGTTGGTTTTTTTTCCCACAAGAACTAGATGTTCAGCTATGATAAAAATATTTCCAACATAATGTTGCAAGATGCCCACATGTCCTTCTCTGCTGTCTCTACATTCTGTATCATATTTTACTTCAGACTGTTTCTCTGTGTTCAGAAGCAATTGGTAATCTGTATCAATGCTGAATGTTTTTTTGTGAAAACTTATACTGAAGCACAGAGCTAAGATCAAAGTTCATTCATGCTTTTGAGGTGCTACTGAAATTAATTAATTGGCTTGCCACTGATAATTGTAGGAGAATTTTGTAATGAGACAAAAGATGTTTTATCTCAGTTTCTTGTCTGTGTTTATTTGGACGATTACAATCAGACACAAAAAACCCTGTTAGAAATGGCACTGAATATCTTGATTACAATTTGATCTTGTCTACATAGTTTCTGCCCTGCCACTGAATTCTCTGAAAATTAACAACAAAGAGTTGCCACATAAGGTTGGGAAGCTACATGCCATAGTTGCTTCCTGCAGTCATCCTCCATTCTCGTTTTCTCATGCTAATTTACCCCAAACTCTGGCTGCACAGCTGAGTAATAGCTACCACATATATANCCCCCCCCCATATATCCTGATTTCCATATCTACCAGAATAAGGACTCGCTATCTGGAATGGCCTTTCCTATAATCTTGTTCAGTAAAACATTTTTAATTCTGTTCCACCTTCAAAAGACAGCAAAAATGTATCTTTTAATCTACAGTGACTGGCAGATGGCTATTACCCAGTATTTCACTTTTCCTGAGCGTAGTTTTTCTATGCTGCACCAATGGCATTCTCTCTTTGACACTAGCAGATTTCAGTTCACACAGTGAGCTTTTTTTTAAAATAGAAATCATATTCCATTATCTCTGCAATCATTGTCTATTCTCATTTTCACAGAATTGCTGCCTTATTAAGCTAAGTATTTAGAAAGTTCCTCCCAAAACCTTTACACTGAGTGCTTTTCAAAAATTAAATGCTAACAGAACAATATCTCTTCCTTCCATTACTAGAGGAATGTTAATTAGCAGGGCTGTTTTTCTCATTTTTCAATCTTCTCCCTTCAAATCCACATGTGATAGTTAAACACCATACTGATGTGGGCGGCAGAAGAACCAGAATAGAATAAAGAAATATCAAACCAACACGTTGACTGTCCTAGTGAAGGTGCATGAGAAGAAGCTGTGGTAGGAAAGGCATGTGAAGGGGGAAGTCAAGAAATGGAAGAGAATTTTTATAGTTTAATTTGGACTGTCTCGGAAATATCTGCTCCTGAGTTTGTACTCTGTGGACCTAACTGCATAATTTCACATGGCACAGGATCGAATCAGAAGGTGACAACAGCAGAACAAAACCAATATGGATGTTGTGTCAAGTCACAGGAACCACAGAAAAAGGTTCACACATTTAAAATGATTGCTTCACTATATACAGGCAACTGAATATTGAGGCACTGGCATTCACAGACTCATGCTGAAGTGGCTGTTCAGCTTTAAATATAGACAGGCATTAGATGAACATGCATGAAAATAAAATCTGGGTTACAGGAGTGCTTGGAGAGCAAGCATTCCAGAAGCAATCACCAGCAAGTGGCAGCTACCACTAGAAATATTACACCTTTCCAAAGAAGTTGGAGCCAAGAAGCCAGTAGGATACCTTGCAATGAGAACATAGGCACAGAGAAACACAGGCTTTAATCCACACAACTTGTTCCTAGTGGACAGTCAAGCATCACTCTGCAAGGAAGGTATTTGAGAGGGAGATGAGGTAGCTCAAATCTGTAGGCCCACAGAGCCAAACCACTAACCTAGTATCAACACAGTACAAATGACGTACTGGCTTGCACAACAGCCTCCTCACAAGTGTACGTGACTTTTACTATCTCCCTCTTCATACTACCTAGTAAATAGCCATCATGGTGTTTGGTGTTCACTACAGCTTTTGAGAAACCGAACCCCCTCAAAACTCAGCACAAATCCTCTGAAAAAGAAGAACTTTGCCCAGTAAGAAAATTTCCTGGCCATCTCTGTGGCACCCTCCAGGCTCTGCTGGAGGGATAGGGAGATCCACAGCATCACAGAGCAGCTGTCCCATCAGTTCAGGTGAGTTCAGGTAAAGCTTAAAGGCACTCTATGAAGAGCGTAATCCATGAATGTATATTGTAGATGTGTGCTGCAATACACATATGCACTACATACAGTAAAGATTGTGGTGAGATGTCTTTGACAGATGTACAGCACTGACTTAAGAAACCAGCTCCTTCCACCATGGTGTGGAGGTTTCAGATATATATTTTGTGTTACCTCAAGCATATGAGTTACTGTCAATGTTGAGCAGGGATTGTTATCCCCACTGTTCTAAAACAATTTTTCAGGAACACATGACCATCACATTGCCAGGGTTCACAGTTTATACAATCACAGAACCACGGAGTCTGAAAGGCATCTTGGGAGCCACCTAGACAGCCTCCTGCTGAGGTTACCTATGGCTTTGCCCAGTTGGGCCCACATCTTCTCTGGTCAACTTCTTCAAGTTATAATCTTTCCCTGGTTTTTGTTAGTTAGTTAGCTTGTTTTTGTTTTGGGGATTATGTTGTTGTTGTTTAGGGCTTTTTTAGGGGGGTTTTGGGTTCCTTTTTTTAACTGCTTAGGGAAAAAAAGTCTTTTTCATTCTAGGCAAGAGGAAATATTTTTTCTTCTGGTTTGCTGAGATGGTTTCAATAGATCTGACAAGTGTCAACCAGTCAGGAGGAAATTCCAGTGACAGTTACATAAACCCTTGAAAATAGGCATGTTTAGAAAGGGAATGCTGATGCTGAGCCACAGCTATGTCACTACAGGTATTGCTAGACTTTAAAGAGACAGCACTACATTAGTAACCCTCATCTGAATGACCTCAAGTCGGTTCTAGTTGGATGAGATGTGCATTTAAATATCTTCACATCAAAGAAAAGGGAGAAATGATTACACCTACATCTGCCACTTTAATTTTTAAACCAATCGCCCATTGGAATTGTGTCTAATCAAAATGTTACCTCCAAAAAATTCTACACTGGATATATTATAGCAGGCAGAGCAGTCACTTCCTCCTGTTGTGAAGGAACAGATCGTTCAAGACAGGAGCCTGGGCTGTGCTGAAGGCAGATAAAATTACATCCAGTTCCTAAAATAGATGTCAAAAGCCCAGCAGGTTTCTCTTCCCTCCATGGCTGCCCACGTCATGGGAACAGTTCCACCATCGTCACACTTGTTAAGCAGCTCTTCTCACACCTTCCCAGGCCTGAGAAAGAGACTTTGCCTTTGGAACCCATTCTTAGTCCTGTCCACACATTCCCTGGTCCCCTAAACTGCTAAATTTGTCTCAAGAATTTAGCTCTGGAAGGCATCCACAAAATTTTGTCATTAATTTGCATAGAAGTATAGGACAAAATTGCTATATGACTGCTTTTTTCCTTCCAGCCATGCATACTGAGGAGAAATTCAACTCTGTGTGGGGAAGCAGATTTTACACCAGCAGCATGTGAGCACAGAGCTGGTGGAATAGAGAATCTCATATTCAGCAGATGGCAGGTGAAAAGTCTTATGTGCTGATCCACAATGGTGATGCACAGGGAAGCTCTCCTCATCCTTCAGAAGTCATAACTTGTGTTGGCACAGCCCTCAGGCCCCACAAAACTATTCCTTCTGCCCACCAGCAGTACTTCAGCAGGGCTCCAGCCATGCTTCCTACATGGCCTGCAGCCTTTCCCCAGGTAATGGGGACACTAGGGTCTCTAAGATGTTTTGCATCACCCAGAGGATCAGTACTGCTGAGCATCTCCAGAGTGAATGAAGGGCCATGGAGGTGATTGAAACCTGAACCTTCCACTGTGGTCTCTTGAGTTATAATACCATGCCCACAGTCATCCAGCTGGCAAAAAGTAGCTATGGATGTGGTTGGCCAGCGAGCAGTATTTGTGAGGGATGTTTCTACTTCACCTGACCTCCAAGCCTTTCTCTAGCATCGCACCACTTGGTCTGAGGACAGAGCCAGGAGCAAGTTCTAGCCTCCTGGTCTCAAGGACACAGATCCTTCAGATGATGCAAACTCGACTTCAACAGCAGTTTGTTGTCAGGGGAACTGTCCAATTCCCAATGCGCTGCAAGAAAATCTCTCTCTCTCCCCATGTCTTTTCCAATGTGTTTAGAGACTGTACATCCTGAGGCTACCAGTCCAGTACCCAGGCTTCCTCTCCCAGCTCTCTCCAAAGTGCCAGTAACAAAGCAGTCGGGACAGTTCAGCAATCAGTGTCTTGATATAATCCTTCCTCTTTGTCAGCAAGTAGAAAATAAATAATTCACTGGAGCCTGCTACAAATATACCACCCAGGCACAGATAACATTCCTAAAAAGGGATGTGAAAGACAAAGACTAATCAAGGATTCTGCAGCTGTCAGAGGAAGGTATTTTCTGTGGTAGAGAAAATACCTCATTTTCCTGAGTATTTCTCATGATTTTACCTTCATGCAAACTGTTAAGTGTAGAAACTGGAACCCAAGAGATCTCTAGAGGTTCTATAAATTTTCAACATAGTTAGGCATAAGATTAAATTAAATTGGAAACAAAATACAAGCTTTCTGGTATTTCTGATCCAGTATATCTAGTCTTACATGAAGGTTAAATGAGGTGAAGGAGAACTATAAGCGACCAGGAGAAAGGCCATATAAAATTTAAACTTTTGACACAATCTAAATGGTAAAGCTGGAATGTAAATCAGCCACAGAGCACTTCTTAATAGCAATATATTTAACTTAGAAAAGGATTCTTATGCTCCAAATACTTTTATAGGTATTTCACTGATGAATGAACACAATACAATACTTGTTTTAACTTCACTGTCTCCTAGGAAAGGATGAAGTCACACCTGCTGCTAGACCAAACTACTCAGAATGCCCACATCCGTGTTTGGGAAAATAGAGGTTAGGGTGTTTTCTCGTGATGTTGGAGGCTGAGCTTTACCAATATTTTTCTAACTATTAGAGATATTTGGAGTTTGACACATGCATATTTCCATATAAATTCTGGTTGGTAGGTTTAGAAATCTATGAACAGAACGCTCTGTTCAAATCACCTATTACTGAACATTTCTGGAATACACATTGATTTCAAAAAGGTAATAAATGTGTTTTTACTCCAACTTTCATCAGCTTAACTCCACAGTTTATCTCATTGCTTCACTAGAAAAGCTGATGAGACTGACAGCTCATTATTTTTTTCATCATCTTCTTTGTGATGACAGCATTAGAATTCATCACCTTGAGAAGACACAGGGATATTCAAGTTGCAAGAACTTTCTTTTTGAGGTTATAATTTTGCTTTGAAGCATCACAGCCTAAGACTTCAAAAACAATTTTCCTCTGCAGTAAAGTAGGGATGAAGGAAGAGGGGAAAAAAACAGTTGTGGTGTTGCAAGACATAGTGGTTGATCTCACAGTATAAAAATACCTTGGAATCTATACGTGAATACATCTTGATATTTACTGAAGCCAAACCCTTTACAACCAAATATTTAGTAACTGAAATTTGCAAAAGTCTAACAAGTCTTACAATATTGATCATACTTCATCATACTTTTGCTGTCATACCTTTTTTCACACCATGTGTCAAAGGCAAACCAACTGAGATAATATAAAAGAAATTGATGTCTTTCTGTTGCCTGGGTTCTCTGTTCCTCTTCCCATCACAGGACTAATGCACCAGCAGGACAGAGCAAAACAAGTGTCTAATTAAATTAGTGTTTAAACTAAGCTAATTAGTTTAAACAGCACCTTTTCCACTATTATGGAGGGGTCGGGAGGAGAGGTAATTTCACTTCTCACTCCTAGTTTCCCTGCTTAAGACTGATCTCTTATCCTGGTATTTACACACCTGATGGTCTGCCAACATTCACACTCCCTGGGAGGTTAACACAATCAAGAAAACAGGGATATCCATGGTCACAAAATAGACAGCAAATACCCAAAGGGATGCACCCCTTCACAACTAAAGCACATACACATATCTGTAGCTCCCCTATTAGTCATTTCAATTCCTTTGGATGTAGAAAGCATTATTCGGATATAATTTTTGTCAAAAATAAGTTTCTTTTTCTTCCTACATCAAAGGAAATTGGAATTTCTTAAACACTGAACTTTATAAGACTAATTTTCATTTATTCCTTAGTAGTCAATTTAAAAAAATAGGGCACAAAATCTGGATTCTTTGGGAGCTGTCTTATCTCCAGTAATGTATGTGAGACACAGACTGTGTTATACTAGTCCTTCCCCAAGGTAGTGTTCACCTTCCAATAAAAAACAGGGAGACAGACTAACAACCAAGACTGTCACCCAAATGTACACCAAAGGGACTGCCAGGAAGAGCAAAATCTTGGAGGAGGAGGATTCATCACTGAATAAAATTTAGGGTGTGCTTGTCCAGAATGAATATGAAGGCAGCCCAGATGAAGAGGTAAGATCCATTGCTTTTTTTTTTTTAAGTACATGGCTATAATATAGAAGTGATGGATTGCAAGTCCGAAGAAGGGTAGGAAATCTGGTGAGGGGCCTAAAGCACAGGTCTCATGAGGAACAGCTGAAGGAGCTGGGGGTGTTTAG
Organism: Campylorhamphus procurvoides; assembly: GCA_013396655.1. Lineage (NCBI taxonomy): Eukaryota > Metazoa > Chordata > Aves > Passeriformes > Dendrocolaptidae > Campylorhamphus > Campylorhamphus procurvoides. The sequence continues at coordinate 377,581 of WBMV01000270.1, read as the reverse complement.
CCTGAAGAAAGGGAGGCTCAGGGGAGACCTTATTACTCTCTACAACTATCTGAAAGGAGTCTGTGGCAAGGTGAGCATCAGCCTTTTCTCCCAGATAACAAGTGATAGGACAAGAGGAAATGGCCTCAAGTTGAGCCACATGAGGTTTATATTAAATCTTAGAAAAACTTTCTTCACGGAAAGGTTGTCAAGCACTAGAACAGGCTGTCCAGGGAAAGTGGTGGAGTTGCCATTCCTGGAGATATTTAAAAGATGTGTAAAAGTGGCACTGAGGGACATGGTTAGTGGTGGACTTGGCACTGCTGGGTTAATGGTCAGAGTCAGTGATATTAAAAGTTTTTCCAGCCTAAACTATTCTTTGATTCCACACTTCTGTATCCAAAACTACCACCAAAGGAGAGACTCTGAACTGTACTTGGGCAGAGCATCAGCAGGTGTGGGAGAAGGTAGCAAAGGTGCCCAGTGCCAGGATATGAAAGAGGAGTGGTGGGGAACCTGGGAGGTACAGTGCACAGGTCTGGGGCTCTCACTGCCAAAGGAAGGCTGCCCTGGGAGAGTGGGGAGTGGGCCAGACTGGGTGGCTGAGTCAACATGGACAGGAAGCATCAGACAGAAGATTTCTTGGTTGGTTGGAAATACTAATGATGTCTTCAGAAATGCTGAAGGGAAGTTCCCAGAGCAGCTGGGCTTGTCCCTAATGGTTTCATCCCCTCTGTGCTCTCTGCTGCAGCTGGGTGAGGTCATTTTGCCTTCCTCTTCCTCTTCACTTTTGTGATGAAGTGACATCTTTGGTTCTAAACCGGACAAGGGCAGAGCAGACTGCATGATTATTTCCTTCCCAGTGCAGGTCAGGTCTCCGTCCCTGATTGTAAGATTAGGGCTCTCTTAGGATTTGCAAGGCAACCAGCACAGAGACAATGAAGGACCCACAGCCCCCAGTGGCAGAGGGTCTGTTGAGTTGCTGCTAGGCAGTTTAGACAATTCATGCACCCAACACACCATCCTGTGAAAGAGGAAAGGAGAAAGTTTTGTTCACAAGGGGAAAACTTCTCTGCAGTCAGGAGCTGTTCTCATAGCTTGAAGAAGCAGGAGCCGTGGTTCTCCAGTACACACAAGAAGCCAGCTCAATATTTCCTCTAATTCATCTGGTTTCTTCTCAAATGGTCACTGGGAAATCCCATATTCCTAAGAGATGTGTTTCACTCTCGAAAAAGATGCCTTTACAAGAAGGGAAATGGCAGGTGGGCTAGTTGGAAGATACGAAGGTTAGCCCAAAAGGAACAGGTTGGTGATTTCAGACCAGCAGACAAAACCTGCTGCTTGTATAGCACAAACCAAATATAATTTAGGCTCCCTTTGCTGCATCTGCACATCTTTTTTTCAAATTATGATCATACCACAGAGCAGTAATACAGCCCCACGTTCATCTTCGCATGGTGCACTTTGATGTTGTTTGCAGGGGACTATGGTGGTCATGAGCTAGGTTGCTTTCAAAGAAGACTTAACCACGTGCTGTCATCCAAGGGTGCAAAGATGGAAAATGTACTTTAAACCTTGCTGGGAATACAAAACCCCAAATGAATGATGGGGATCATTCATCTGAAGAACCAGACTAACTGTGCTTTGGAGTAAAGGGGCACATTGTATACAGGGAAGATGCAGGGGCTGCAGTGTCTTCATCTTTGATCCTCGGGTTCACTCTGATCCTCGAGTTCACTCCTGTCACACGCAGCCCAAACAGGGCATTCAGAGAAGAGGGAAATGGACAAAAATCCATTTTTCTCCTTGTGTCTGCTTTGAGTTAAGGCTTTGAGAAGGTAGAAAAGGCAGTTTGGGGAATGTAACAGCAGTGGAGTTCAGGGGCAGTAAGTATGATACAGGTAAGCAGAAATTTTGACATATGTGACTGTTAACCAGCCACAGTTAGTCAGTACAAATTCAGCATAAAGCAAGGAAAAAGGCATAGGGATTAGGGAGATAAGGTCGGAAAAAGTGGTGCTAAGGTGCTTGGGGCAGACACTATAACCATCATATAAAAATATAACTGCTTAACCCTAAAAAAGGCCTGACAGTACATTTGATACAGCAGAAAGACACCTGCTAGAGAGTTCTTTATATGAGAGGTTAGGAGAAATAAGGATAAACTATTATTAGAAAATATACAACCAGAACACGTAATACCGCTTACATTCAGAAACATTTTTAATCAATCTTCTCCATATTACACATTCATAAAGCTTTTAAAGAGCTTAGCATTTCAATGGTCTTTTGTAACTATAAATCAGGAGGTATGTCAGTGGCACTGCAACCACATAAACCAAACCTCAGCTGTTAAATGAGCAGAATCCCAACCAACCTGATGCACAATTTAACTTGTCTGGTGGAAGCCTCCAATCTATCTTGTTCCCAAGTTATTTGGAGGCAACAGCTGATAACTACAGCTCTGCATGCACAGATAAAAATGTGACTCTGAGCAATCAGCAAAAACAGATGCCTATAGAACTGCTTTTCTGGCTGCATGTGGTGCATCTGACCCTCGCCTAGCTGCACAACCACTACCCAGAGCAGGATGTGAAACTGGCCTGAAGCAGATAGACACCAGCAGGCACCCCACCATGGGCCATTTTCCTTCCTCCAAGACAGCTGCATCACTCTCATCAGGGCTAAGGATTGTTCAGACACCAGCAAACAGCAGGGCAATAAGGTTCCTGAGCCCCAAAGTATAACAGGCAGCTGTGGGGGTTTGTTCTTGTCAGGTGAGGGCTGTGTGCTGGGAAGAGGAACAAACCTCACAGGCCTAGGAAGTACCCAGGAAGGACAAAAGATTCTGACAGGAGCCAAAGTTCATCTAAATCCAGCTGTATTTCAAACGTCCAAGTCACTGTGCTAAAACATCCAACACACTGCAGCAGACTGAGCCCTTCTGAGATAGGGGACATGATACCTTTACCTGAGACTGATGGTTTTCCTAGTTACTTCTTTCTTTTTTCCTGTTTTTTTTTTCTGAATTTTCTGAATTCATACTATTTAAATGGAAACGTCAAGCACTAGCAAACTGCAACATGGCACCTAATGCAAAGCAAAGGTAAAGCTAATTCTCCAGCCTATTGCTGCACAAAAGCCCTACGGCACTGTAGGAGAAAAACAGTAATCAATAAAATACTATTGCATGTGGCACTTAAAACAAAAGGCAGTGTTCTTCAGAGAGCAGTGCTAAGAGAATAGACTTCTTTCGTGAGTGTGATGGTACTCAGAGCTCCTTAAATAAAAGCATTATTGAGTTAATTAGTTAATGTCTGGTAAGCCCTTTGAAGAAATATGATATTGTGCACATCAGTGCCAGCTGTTATTTATTTCAGGGGTAGTGGGGCATGTTCTGTATTTGACTATGCCAGTACAATCCCCTTTGGCTTGTGATCTGAATAAAGACAGGATGTACAATCAGGACAGAATTTGGCCTGTAAGCTTTAAAAATGCTGCTTTTAGTATCTGCCATCTCTTCCTGACTTTAAATTCTACCCCAAAGCAGAGAAAACAAAGTTTTCTTATACAAACAAGGGGTATATTACACCCACAGAAAGCAGTTCTACATTGCCTACAATTTCCACACAAGCCATAAAACAGTACCAGCTACTCAGATTGAAGCAAGCTTAGGCAGCTCCGAGACACACAAAACATGAACAGAAGTACTACAGAACAGTGGCATGGACAACACAGGAGTTATTATGCTATGAAAGATGCATACCCAGACTACACTGACTTCTAAGAGATCTGCAGAAAAATCAGAGCAAGACACACCTGTGCCAATGTCAAAAGGTAAGACAAATAAACACCCTAAAATGCAACCCATGCAGTCTCTTAAGTGTACTTGAGAGGCTTGTGTTGTGGCAGGAAAATACTGACTAAAAAGCTACCAATAAATCAAACCTCCTAGGAAAATATTGCCTCTGGTCTTTCTTAGTATTTAAACCCTCCTTTAAGTTGGCCTTCACATGCTCTTTAGACAAAAAGCTGAGTGTAAAGTTCTGCAGTATACCTATAAAGAAAGATGCTTAAAGTCCAAAACAAGCGAGGCATCCCTAGAATAATGATGTGGTTTGAGTTTGTCCTACAGAGAGGCTCTGTAGGAGTGGGAACGGACACACACCTCCTGCCAGCAAACATTGTGTTATCAGTAGTGGTCCCTGGCCACACAGTTATACTGTGGCGAGACCAACAATTCAACCAAGAAGGACATCACCACCTAAGTCATCCATTTAACATTTGCCCTCAGACAACATTTGGAAAGCTCAGCTACCCTGATGTTTTTGTTCAGACAATGCATGGTAAGTATCCCTCTGTGCATGAAGCCAGTACAGATCTCTGTTCTTTGGAGATGACACAAGTAGTTATATATACATATAATGATATCTATTATCTCATCATAATTATAGAAGATACATTTATATACTGCAGGCTATGTCAACTGTTTACTGCTTAGACCTTGCCTCTATTTACAAGACAAGTTCATAAATTAAGAAGACAAAATTAAATATATGTTGTTAAATTTGAATTCTGTTCTTTAGTAAGTCTAAGAAAGGGCATCAAAGGAAGAACTTATCCCAAGACAAACCAGTATTATTATTCTAGAATAAAAGATTGTCCATGTGTGGAACAAATTTGAGTATCCCAGGATTAATAATCCTGAAGGCTCTGCCTGCATGTAAGCACACCTCTCTGGCCATTCAGCTGCACAATCACTCTCCAAAACCTCAAAGAAAGCAATTTTTTTTTAACAAATGCAGAGAGTGAACAAATCAGGTAACTCAAAAAGGCCAAACTATGAAAAATAGATTTCATTACTGAACCAAAAGGCAGGACCATCTGGGAAATTGGAACCATGGATTATTACCTCCAGAGATTCAAAAAGTCTTTCTTTTACTACATTAACTTTCCCCATCCATTATTCATCAGAGATGCTAAATTAGACAATTTTTATGTCAAGTCACTTCTAGGAAAACCTTTCCTGTACCAGTGAGGGGCCAGAGGCCAGCAGGGCTGGTGCGGCACTATTGTTGTGCTAGGGTTGAGGGGCCATGACAGCCCACCTTCACTTTCCTTGAGGCACAGCACATTAGGTCTCCTGCCTGCAGGAGCTGAGTTTTGCTTCTCCTTGAAAGATGAGCTGCACCATTTCAGGCCCCAATACCTCCCTACCATTACAAAAAACAACTCCCTGTGGGATTTTATCCTAGGCTTCTTCATATGCTTGCACCATTAAGATATTTGGAGGAAATCAAGAGGGATAGGAACAAATAAACATAAAAGACAGATAAGGTTGCACTGGGAATGCTGTCAGATAAAGGCACACCCTGTCACAGTGTCTTCAACATGCCCCTTCATCTTTACTGTGCCACTATGACATTTGGTATTACATGGTCTATATTTCTGTTGGTTTCTGTGCCTCCTGTACTCCTCTCCCAGCATCTATCATTCTCTTCTTCCACCCCTTTTTTATCAGTGTCTCTCTTCTTTCATCCTCTTTCAGCATATTGTTTTTAAAGGCTATCCTGGGAGGCTGGGAGGAACTAAGGCCGTATCTCGGTGAATGTGTATATACAGGTGTCTGTGTGTGTGTGTGTGTGTGTGTGCACATGTGTGTGCGAAACTCCTCCTCTCTCAGGAGCAACAGAAACACCTTGTCCTTCACTGCAGTCAGAGGGTAAGGAGTGGAAGAGTGCACAGCCTTGGGCTCATGAAAGGTCCCACTGCTGAGGCGGGTAGCAGGGGTCAGACACTGGAGCACCTGGAGAATCCACTCCAGCATCCCAACAAATCCCATGTCTTGCAGCACCAGTTCTCAGCAGTGTCCCAGATGCTGCCAACCTGGGAAAGAAGTTGACCAGGACTCATACAGGATAGCCCATTTCTGTGCCACTGATAGTTCAGAACCGGCTTTCCCAGATAATTTTAGCTTGCTTTACTAGTTGATCCTGAGATCAAGCGGAAATTCTGTTTTTTCTCTTAACGTTGTTTATACAATAGTGTGATGAGCTGCATACATACAGCCAGAGGGAAAATGAGGCTTAGCAAGTACTATTTCTTGGCAACTAGTTTTTAAACAGATGTTCAGCTGTCGTAAGATGTATTGTAGTGGTGGGCTGGGCCCTAGTACAATGTGCAGCCAAGGATGTAGTGACAATTGTACAGGATTAATGAAACTTCCTGAATGACCTCAATTCAAGGCTCTGCAGAGACCAGATAAGAATCACACAGATTGACCAAGAGCCTTAAAAGGGAAAGGAAAGGGAGGGAAAAGTACTTTCTGTAAATGTGGACTTCTTTCTCCAGGTTGTGGAGCAGCACCTGCAGGGCCTGTCAGAGAGGGGAGCAATGAGGCTGCACTTGCTTGGTTTAAGCAAAGAGAAATGAATGGGTCAGATGTGCAAGCAGACAGCCACAGGCTGGAACCTTACAGCAGTGTGCAGAGCAAGATCCCTCTCCAGCTTCCTCCACAGTCCTGCTGCCCTCACCCCTTTTTGTGTAGCACTTCCACAGCACTTCCCATCCAATCCAGGATACCAGGACATGGAAAGACCCACCAACACAAAGTTATGGGCACTTATGCTGCAAATAATGCAATTTCCTAATTCTGTTTCTCAATCCCCTGATCAGCCACAATTCATAAATGCACCAAAAGCTGGCTCAGTCCAGCTGACAGTTTCCGACAGTCTGAAAGCATGAAAGAAACCATTACTAACTTGGCTCCTTCCTTCCATGTCAATCTTCCAACATTACTCCAGCAGGCTTTGCAACCTGAAAACACCCCATGTACTGCCACGTCACAGGATATACAAACTGTACTACCTGGTGTCACACTACTGCAACAGCATCTGGCAGACCAAGGCACTAAACTGCAAACATACTGCAAAATAATGGCATCCTAGGTCATGAACAAAACACAGGTATTACAGAACTAAACAGGGCCAGGACATGAACTTGAGCACAGCCTGTATTCTTGAACTTTCAACAGACTTCGTGGCCTGATTGTGTTTCCCAAAACAATGCCCAGGCTAGTTTCAGGCAACACCATGCTGTAGTAATTTAGAGCAGATGGCCAAGACTACCTTGTTCTGGAGAGAAAGATCTCATCCATCAGCAGTCACGCATCCCCTTGGGATGACCAGAACATGGCCCATTTAACTTGCTCATCAGGGTGACCAAGAAAAGCCCAGGGATATCCCCTCATGCTGGTCTCTGGACATAAGCCAGTTTACACACCTTCACCTGGGAATGAAGGATTGCTCCTCAGGGCAGATCCCTCTAGCAGCATGGATGTAGTCAAAGGTATTCAAGTGCTCAGTTTCCTTTGATTTCAGGCACACAAGCACCTTCAAAAATAGAGTCTGAATTTCACCATAATTCTAGGAGTATGATTTCACATCACAATTAGTGTCACTTTCCCCTGGGTTGTTCCTGCTCTCCACCACCCTTTCATCAATTTTTGATGGATCTCTTTTCCATCACACCAATCAACTTACCAAGCAAGGGCACACCAGGTGCCTGGCTACAGAAACAGTGTGGCATGCAGCCAAAGATGGTGTGAAGAAGAAGGGATGCTCCTTTTCACAGCAGGCAGCACATTGATTGTCATAGATGCAAGAAGTGCCTCTGGAGAAATAAGCATTTCTTAGGGAACAATATGTCTGCTGTTCTCTGTACCTGCAGTGCTTGTTGTGTCCTACAATGCTGGAGAAAACATGCTGCTATAGAGCTTGGTCTGCACACCTTTTCCGATAGCATCCTGGTATGTGCACCAAGTGCCAAATGAAGTTCTTAAGCTCTACTCACTCAGCCCTGCTGCTGACCTCAAAAGGGGGTTTGCCCACAGAACCTGTGGAAAGGAGTTCAGAAAATTACCCACAGAATGAAAAACATTCTCATACAAAAATTGTATTTCTCAATGTAGAAAATATCTTTGACTATTCCTACCTACAATCCTCAACAGGAAATCATTGTGTCAGGAGGGCAATCAGAGGAATGTTTGGTCGTCTCACTGGTTTTAATATTACACATACATCTAGTGTGTTTACATGTTGATCTGTGTTACACATAACACAAAGGGTTATGGAAAAGCTACTGGAAAAGGTAAAACACCGGAAGAGTTAAATAACTTGCAGAAATCCCACAGCAAATCACTGATAAGAATCAAGAACAGAATCCATGTGAAAGAGCAAAACAGAGCAGAACCCAAAGTGATTGGCAAGATGCCTATCGATTTCAAAGGACCACAGTTTAATCCCTGGAGTCTTGACTTCTAACCTGATCTTTTTGTGGCACAGCAGATTATCAGCTGAGAAACTGCTCTGCTTCAGGTTGATCAGCATGATGATGCATGTGACATGCATCTTAATAAGCAAGCTATGATAAATGTGGTTTTAAGTACTGTTTAACAAAATCGGTCTACTAGATATTAGAACCATCAAAAATATGGTGAAATTTTTTCCTAGATTAACTTGCTTTATGTGATGCAGAGTCCAAGTCCCTGCTATTTTATACACATCACAAAAGTCCATTTTCCATTTTCTTCAGCCAAACACAGGAAGTTTCCTTCCCAAATACAGAGTTCACCCTATGAAATTTAGAATAGCACATTCAAATAGGGGTAAGTGCTTTCATTTAATCTTTAACATGGGTTTAGTTACTGTATGGCTTGACCTCCTGAAGCTCTCTTTTCACAACTGCCTTCCATAAGGACAAGAAGAAAGAAAGAGCTGTGGTTGTCACCGTGCTCATTTTGGGGCATCTTTCATCAGTAAAATAATACAGAAAATGGCCAAAAATAAGTTGCTGCATCTGTGGCAAAATGAGACAAAGATGAGAGACACCCACGTCTGACAACACACATCTTGTAGGAAGGCAGTGTGAAACCTGGGTAATAAAACACCCCAGACCTTGAACACCTCTGAAGCATGGGTAGAAAAGCTCACTATTCTCTCCCAGACTGATTACTCCTGCAGAAAGAGGTGAGTGCAGAACTGCCCCTGACAACACCAGAGAGCTATTTGCTTTCTCCATGCCCTGTGCTAGCTCTGGCCCTTCACCAGGAACATACAAACTGAGCTTCCAGCAGACAAGGATTCCTGGGGATACCATCAAACTCTGAATCCATACCAGAGTGCCTGAAGGGCAACACTCACTGTTTTGTTTGCACAAGGAGTAAAGAGCAGTGTTACATCCTCTGCGTGTTCACAGAGTAACCACACCTGTGCCCTTTGTCGATCACTGTTTAAAAGATACAGTTGTTGGAAAAGCACAGCCAAATGTGTGCAGAGCACACATTTTCTTAGTTTTCTGCATATGGGACTCAATTGTGCTTTAACACCTTTAAAAGCAGCACACACAAACACATTTAGTGACCTTGTGCTGATTCCCACCTGAATGGTTTCTGCAGAATAGCCAGGCTTTACCTGTAGTAACATCTCAACTGGAAAATAACAATGGGAAACAAAAATTACAAAGAATTAAACTATAAATCAGTTGTTAACTTACAGTGGAGGAACAGAACATGATCTTTCCTGAAAGCTCAGTTCACCTCCTGAGCAGACTTGTCAGCGGCAGTGCCAGTGCCACTATAAATTACCCACCTGTAGACCCAAGGTTAAAAGGCTGATTTATGTCCAGCAGTAGAGCAATGGTTACAAAGACCCTTCTCAGCCTAGAGATGGGCTGAGAAACAGTCCCCAGGTTCAGAAATCCTTAACTTCAGCTCAGGCCTGTGATTAAAAATAAAAAGCAAAAAACTTTATCTTAAAATAGAAAGTGTCCACTGTTTAAACAATTCTTGTTTGACCCATAGGACTAAGAGTATACAAACATGATCCTTGAGGATTTATTCTCACAGTCTCAGCAGATGTTATTATCCAGTGATTGAGCAATGGTTTTTCTTCAGTATGGTTAAAAAAATTTTATTGTTAACAAAACAAACAGCAATAAAATACATCAAAACCTCATGGAAGATTTTTATAAAAATCAGCATCATCTATGCTCAAATTGTCTTAGATGAGATTAGACTCAGAAACCCTGGAAATGGCCCAGAGCTCAGCATTCTCAAATTTAGGAGAAAAAAAGAAAAATAGAAAAGTTCAGCAAATTTCTTCCACTATTTTTTTCTTTCCTGAGCTTTTTTTAATTCACAAAAAAACCCCAAACAAACTAAAAAACCCCAAATACTAATTTGCACAGGGAAAAAAACCCAGTTTTGCCAAGAAGATTCCATCTCAGACGTGGCAAAATAATTTTGGTGCTATTTTGGAAAAGCATTTTTGCAAAATGAGTGCTTTTCTGCCTTCCTCATCCAGGCTTTTCCATCAGCCTTCTGGTGCACATTGATGTCTCTGTCACTTCTCAAGCACACACTTTTACCTGGCTCAAGCCTTCCCTGTGCTGCATTTCCCCCAGCACACTGATTTCCTGACACCGCTAGCAATCCTTGGCAATGGCTTATCTGTGTGTTACAATGATCCTCTTGACTCCTCCAGCAACCCTAGAGACCTTCTCAGCATTTTGCTCACAAAGAAAGGCAGCTAAGTTCCCTCACAATCAACACTGGCACCTGATGAGCAGCAGCTTTTCCATGGTGTCCCATGGATTTAGTTTATCATTAAATAAGATTGGGCCCATTCCAGTCAAGAGGAAAGTAATACATTTGCAGCATCAGCATGAGCCAAATGTAATATTTCCAGGTTTTCTTGTGACTGAAGTAGCTAGCATTCTACTCTGCCAATGCTACATTTTTATAAGCTAGAAAGCAATTATTTTAGTATGGAAGCCCAACATCAAATATATAATCTAACACAGAAAGCAAATCAGTATGAATAGGTAAGATACTGATGGAAGGAGACTCTGCAGGCAGAAGGGTATGTTGCTCCAAGCAGCTATATCCCTACCTCCCCCCAGTAAGCTATATTAACTGCTCTGACACTTCTTCATGACAGATAATAACCCCACTAACAAGCACCTGACTCTGCCTAAGTATCTGTTAGAAGTGTCACTGTCACTCCAGTGGGAGCTCTGCCTAATGGGCGTCTCCCGGTGAGGTGAAGCTGCTCAGCACAGCTCTCTCCTCTGCTGCAGCCTTCTTGCCAGGAGCTACAGGCTCCTACTTTTCCATGTCCAACAGCTGGTCACTGGTTTTTCTGCCACACTCCCTAGAGATGCTGACAGGATGTAGTCCCCATCCTAAGAAAATGGGAAGCTCTCTCCTATCTGCCAATGGAAGTTGCAGAGTAGGGTATCAAAGCCTTTAAAATGTCATTGCACAAAAATTCCCAAATGCTTCCAATATTTCAGTTAGACATGAGTGGGATAGCAGGATACTTCAGATCCACTTCTCAAGAAGAGGCAGAAAAAACATTCAGCTGTAGCTTTTCCAGGGTTTTTCTTTCCTGTAACAACATCTTCTGCCCCATGGGACTTTGGTTAGCAGCAATGCCCAGCTCTGGAAGGGCAAGTGCAATGCAATGGGCCTGTGAAAAGCTGTGATAAACACAGTATGCTGTGGGCTGGGGAGGGAAAAAGAAGGTAAGAACCAACTGGATTTTTTAAACTATAGATATTTGCTCTGCCAGCTACCATAAATTTAAAGAAGAAACAAAACAGCGGTCAGAGGGAAACACCTGCAGCTCTTTGAGAGTCACTCAGCTTTGAACTTTAACTACTTTGTTTCAGCAGTTTAAATTAAGCAATTAGTAACATGCTGACAATTATTTTTAACATGCTTCCCAAGCAAATGTTACCCATAAGCCTTTGACAAGACCACAGCACAAAAAGGGTACATAAAAGATGACTCTTAAATTTGTTGTTGTCACATTTAGCAGATAAAAAGCCTTTTCTCTGCCACAGAGGTGGGGAAAAGCAGAGTATTTGAATCAAATTAGCCTGCTGGGTACCTAAGAAAGATAAGTGCATGCAGTGTGTATTGAAGGGAGTTGATACGGAACATATGTGAAGACCTGATGGTGCTGGAAGGATCTGAAGACTCCCTCCTCCCTGCCAACAAGGTTTCTTTTGGCTGCACAGTTTGAACCCAGTTCAGTCCCTGTGATCTCCACCAGCACGCCTGTGCAACCAGTGCTACACTTCCCTTGTGAAAGCAAAAAGTTATACATAATCTGTCTCCTAGAAATGTTCCTCTCAGCAGTCCTTCCCTTCCCATGGGTCTTCTCTAAATCCTGCTGTTCTTTGTGTTGGTTAATCCCCCAGATAATTCTGCATGGGTTTAAGTGATGCCTGGGAACTGCAAACTTTCTCCAGCAGGGAAAGGGAGAGAAAAACAGTAGCAGTCATAGCTCACTTCAAAATGTTGGGTTTTGGGGGTTTTTTAATGTCTGTGTGAAAAGTCCACCGAGACAACATCAAACCACATATTTCTTAGGCAGTAGCTAGCACCAAATCCTCAGCTTCATTCCCCTTACACCTGGGAGCTTTGTGGAGCAGACTTTTCCCATGAGACTCCACTTCCCAGGAAGGTTTATTTCCCTATATCTGAGTTCTGAGACCACATGCCTGGAAGCTGAGAAGCTTTCCATCCATTTTAACCCTTCATACCACATAAACCACCAACCTACTAATGCCCCTGTCCTGCTGTGTTTGCACCAGCAGTATATTACCCTTTCCAGGACAGTAGAAAGGCCATGGGAACATTTCATGAACATTTCAAGGGCAATGTGCTGTGCTGTCAGGTCTACAGATTTGAACATCCTCACTATCTCACATGAAGCAAAAGTTAAAGCAGGCTCCAGTCGCAACATGAGCTGTATCTTGTATCACAAGCTCCACTGGGCCCATGCAATGAAGATCGGGCTCATCCACTGACACCTACTCACTTTAGGTATCCATGTCATGAACAAGTCACTCAGCCTCCTGCTTGCATTGAATCCACTGGGTTTGTTTTAAAGATGTCTTTGTAGAAACAGAACACACCTGCAAATGCAAAACCTCAAGCTACTGAGGATTCAAAGAGGGCAAATAGGGCACAACTATAATGGGAGTGACAATTCCTAGCAGAAAGGACTCTTAAAAGCCACAGATAGATGTCTTTTTATAGCTTCAATTTTTTAAATGCATGTAAGTTTTGAAGATGACGCTGGTGCCATGTGTAATCACAAACTAAAACTGGTTCATAACCACAAAAAAATGGAGGCAGAGAAATGCAAAGTTACATTTCTTCATGGCTGTTTTGCCTCCCTAAGACAGAGAAGCCACCACTGCCTCTGTCTGCTGGTGAGAGACAGGTGAGTCTCTCAGAGAAGGCTTTTTCTCAGAGAAGGCTTTTGCCTTCTCTGGTCCTTCAGGTGCTCCAGGTGGCCCAGAGTGGAAGTGGCAGACACCTCTGTGCCCTGTCCCCTCCAGCATTTGCTAGCCATTGAGTTTCATCTTCTTGCATCTGGATTTATGCCTTCCAGCCTGGGAGATTTAACCCCAATGACCCAGAAAGTTTGTGTTGCATCATGTCTCCAGGCCCTGGGCCAGGGAAGATTAGCAGGGGGAAGCAGAAGGTTTTCCAGAGGAAAGCCCCTACAAACAGGGAAGAAAACCAGGCTGAGATTTACATTTGTGGTCCAAAGCTGAGAATCAAGGGAAACTCCAAGTGTAAGAGCAAAATTTACAGGGTGAGCATACCTCAAGGTAGCTAAATCACCTCTGTGGTGACACTCCCTCCCTCTGCTGCTCTCAGCCCACTGCTGATGGGCTGCAGTTCTCCTCTGTCTCTTTCTACCAGTGTCTGGCTGAAGTGAGAGCACTCTTGAAAGCGTTAGGGCACTGTGGTCCCCTGGGGCTCTGTCACTCCCTGTGCACCAATGCTGAAGCCTGTCCAGCTCACACATCCCAGGGGCAAGGTCCTTCCCTCTGTACCAAACCTCATCTGCTTCTGACAGCCGTTTACAGGATGACCATTGCCTAGCTTAACTAGTGGACAAGCACAAACATTTGTTAATGAGCTGATTGATTTGTACTTGTCAACATGTAAATGGTTCAGAATAGCTACACAGGTTCTCCTCAATGCTGCACATGGCAAAGGGCCTAACTTTTTGAAACCTCATTTTATTTCTTCCCCTGTCAAAACTGAAGTTGCCTACAATGAGAAAAATTACTTCTCCTACATGGCTCTAGATCACATGGCCATGTCAGTAGTATTATAGGGATTAAGGGCTTCCAGCCATTTGCTGAGCCATCAACATGCATCTCCTACCCTGGACCCACCACTACAGGCTGCTCCAGGAGCAGAACCTTCCCCAGGAGAGATTTCTCTACCCTGCCTCAGAGCTGTGAATAAGGTGGGCTGGCTATGCCACAGACTGTTGACTCAGGATGGGCCAAGCTTCTTTGGAAGCTGAGAAAACTTCTCTCTCTGTATACAAAATGAATCTGACACCAAAAAAGCAAAAAAATTTGGGCTTGTCAGGGAAGATGCCATTCATCTCTCACTCCATTGATGCCACTATTCCTGAATTTTATGCTAACTACAAAAATCTTACTTTTTACAAAGCCTCTTTTCTTGTATTTGAACAAACTATGTCACCAACACACCTTGAGATCTCCTGGAAATGTAAACTTCTGGCAAGGAGAAAAATCAAGCCACATGAAGATTTTTATTTTCACAAGATTCTAGATCTCTGTAGTTTATAGGTGAAGAGTATTCCAATTTTACAGGTACAAATCAGGCTATTGATAGAAGTCATTATTAAGTAGATTGTACAGAACACAGCCTGAATATAGTCCAGTCAGCATTAAAGGAAAAAAAAAATTGCTAATTAGGTGAAACAGAAGTAACTCAGCCTGGCAGTGCAGAGAGCCACAACTAATGAAGCACCGTTGTTGCTTCTTGGGTGATCAATCTCTGTAACTTTTCAAACTCTTTGTTCTACATTTAAATATTTTAATATTAATTTATTCTAATGCAATCTCAAATGAATAATGAGTTCTATCAGAATTGTGGCTTAAAGAAACTTCCAACAACAAAAAATATACCAGACTCTTGTTGTTAGTAACCAGACTATGCTCTGGTTACTAAAACCCAGAACACCTATTTTAAGCAGAAAATCTGCTTATAATGGACTCCCAAGAGGCTATTCAGCCAGCTACAGAAATTGTATGTTTACCTTGAAAGCATCCATCAGTATAGGCTTAATGATGTCTAAAAACATCCCTAAAACCTGTGTTTATGGGCTAAATAGCTTCTACAGTCTAAAATAAATTCAGTACAAAATGCTGTAGTAAGAACAAGAGTGCAATAAATAACAATTAACATGCAGGCAAAATCCACCAAAAGTAAAGACAGAATAGGATATTTCTGAAGGTCCCGGCATAATTTTTTTTTTCTGACTGCAGCAATTCCTCCTATCCTTCCAAAATAGAATAATAGGTGTTTCTACACAACTCATTTCCAAAGGAGGAAAGAAAAAAAATCCTGAACTGCTAACTTGCGTTTTCTTAGGCAGTCAGAAAATGTCAGCCAGGTCATGTTTGACTCCCAAATGGCGTTTCTGCTTAAATTAGTTTATCAATGCATAAGGAGAAAATTAGTATTTTCTTTTTTCAGCCTTTCTCAGACACATTTACACCTGTAAAAAACAACACCAGATTAAAGTACTTTCCCGCTCTACACTGATGCCTAAAATGCATATTATGTAGTTGTTAACAACTTTCTAACACTTTAGGATAAGAATTTTTGGCTAACCACCCTTTGTACCAAATTTTGGAAATATTTTTTAATATTTCTCATCAAGGATTTCAATAGATAGAGATCTTTTAGCAAGGCAGAGAACATCTTGTCTGTAGAGCATGTACCTAGAACTTCACAGGCATATTATTGGATATATCCTAGTCAAAACTACCCAAAAAGGACCCAGAAACCTTGAAACTAGTCCAAGCAGAACAGAGAGCCATGACAAAGATGAATGTGGGAAGGAAGGAGAGGTCTTGTATGACCATGAACTCAAGTCCAGGAGGTGTGCCCTTCTGGGCTGGGTGTAACCATGATGTAATGGTTAGATATTATAATTAGCTAGTGTTATAAAATTGCAAAAACCTATGCTGTGGGTGTGTGCAATATGCAATATGTACGTTGCTCACCTAGGGCCCTAATTAAAAAACTGTTCTTTACCTTTGTATACTAAAATTGTCCACAGAATTATTCCTCCGTTTTTCAGCAACAACATAAAGAGGAAGAAAAGAAATTTATGTGCTTGTCTGAATTCTTTGCTCAATTCTGTCCACCAGGCTAAGAAAAGTACTAACTGTCCCTTCAAAGTTTGCACCTTTGTCAATGTCAGCGATATCTCCAGTCTTCACGGCAATATTTCCTTTATATTTATTCAGCATTTTGTGAGTTACAATTATTTTTTTCTATTTGTTTTCCCAACATCAAGTAATGAGAAACAATTTTAGGGAGGTGGAGTGAGAGGAGGTAAGATATTGTCTTTTAGAAGTGAAAACAGATATTCAGAAAATGTGAAATCAATCTGAATTTTGTTTTCCTACCAGGTAGCAAGCTCCATGAGCTGGCTCCTTGTGTGAGAACTTAGGGGATGTGTGCTTATCTGTTTCTTTAAGTGATAGTTCAGTGCATGAAGTTCCTGTGAATATATTCTAATTTATATGTTCCCATCATCCTGGCATCAGTATTTTCAGCCTTGTGGCCAGACTGTTGTTACTGAGTCCACTAATCTTGTCTGTTAATCTGTGACAACTCCTTCCAACAAGTGTGGCATTTGGCGGAAAGAAGAAAATGCGGTCCAGGAAATCATTTTTTTTTTTATGAACTGCTGCCTCCCAAAGGGAAGAGTTGTTTCTGTTTTTCCCTCCATTGTGGTTGTGATGGAAGACTGTACACAGTCCTGCTATACCAGCCTGCATGCATGACTACACTGCTAAACAAATAATACATTTTGGATGAGGCCTTGGGAAGCACTGGATTGCCTTGTAGCTGTTGCAGCTGACTGGAGAGTAAGACTGCCAGGTTTCAACAAGGAAATGCTCAGCTTCTTTATCAACAAAATTATAAAGACAGGTTTCAAATACGAGTCATTCAGCCAAAGCATCTTCCACACGTTAATGTTCTAAAAGATGAGGAGAGTCAATCGATGAAATTGAATCAAGGGACAAAGGACTGCAGTCTGGGACTCTTTTCCTGGATGGAGCTGAAGCAGCAACACCCCTAAAAAAAATCAGTATTCAGCAGTGCAACCGGAGTTACCCAATGCAACAGAATATCATAAATATCCAATGCATAGATGGCTGGGGCCTTACTACTGCAACTCTGTTTCTGCAAGGATCAAAGCACTCTGAAATGGATCAAATGAATAATTAATAAGTGTTGCCTGCACCCCACCAGCATGAAATTGCTCATTTCATTCTAGTCAAAATTAAGTCTCGGTTTCTAAGACCAGACTTTTTATTAACTTTACTGAAAAATCCTAAATGTTCTAAAGATGTTTATTCAATGCTATTTACAGTATGGTCATGATAGCCAGAAAGAGTTTGTTCTCTTTGTGGCTTGCCTCACACAGGTGAATTACACAGCAGTAACAATCTGCAGGATGTACAACCATAAGCACAGCAGTCAGTCAGAAATCCAATAGCTGCTGAGCAACTTGACCTAGCAGTATGCAACTCTTGAGACTGGAAGTATAGTATGTCAGCAAAAGCTATAGGAGGACAGAGATGAGACCAGAAAGCTACAGTGGTGTATAGCTCAGATACGGATTCCCTTCACCCCCTCCCTAGAGGAAGAGTTAACAAGTATCATTCACCACTGGACCCTGCTCACCTCCCTGGCTCTCCCCCAGGTCCCTGGCTTTAGCATCCTCTGCCATCAGCCAAACAAGGCTAGATACACCTCTTCAGAACCTGCCAAAGAAACATAAAAACTCAGCCAGAAGAAAGCAAACAAGCCATTAACCGTGAGGTTGTTCCAAAGGGAGTCTTCATGGAGGTACCTGGATTAACTTAATAGCTTTGTTGGTTTAAACACAGTTCACAGTTTAGTAGTTCCAAGCTCTGTCTTCCCAGGGGAAGCCCATAGGGACCTTGTTCTCATATTTTCATTGCTTTTTCACTTTGATCCAAGGACAGAGGCATCTAGCTGATAGGAAATACTAGGTTCACAGAGTTAGTGGAATTTAAGTTTTCAGAATATGGTCCATGGAGTTTCTGTTCTGGGAATATGGCAACTTCCTGTTGTATCACATCAGTAACATAGCTGGCCTAAAAATTAATCTACTCTTAATATTATTATCATCTCAATATCAGAATGAGTTCTAGCACTAATTACACATTCTCAGAGTTTTTGACCTTTAAGAATTAAATTATTTGAAAGAATATAGAAAACATGGATGAAGTAGAAATATCCATTTTTCCAACTGAAACAATCTCCAAGTAATTTATTTTGGGGTGGGGTTACAACTCACAACTTATGTAAGAAAAAAAAATTAAAAATTGAACACTTTCCAGATATAGCCCAACATATAACCTTAAGGTCTATTATGATAAGCAAATTATGTCAGCAACAAACACGGGGAGTGAACATATCAGCAGGATCTGACCAAGGCTCTCATCCCTACCACAAAGCACTGAAGAAGCATTTCTGAAGGCTGCAACCTTCCACCTGCACAGTCTCCAGAAATCTGAGAGCCCAAGTGGGAAACTGCACTGACTGGGAGAAGAGAACTTAGGACAATAGCAGTGAAGTTTTAATGATTTGGCCAATGTTACCTAAAAGGAGAACAACTGTCTGTATGTTTTTGTATTCCACTGAGGGCACATAGTACATTATGTGGCACATTAGACTTAAAAGTTCACAGTGTATGTACCGAATTATGCAACAGTGTTTATTGAACAATTTTACTAATAAGCCATCTTAGATTTAAACAATAATTTTGCATATAAGGCATACAGTAAGAATGATTCCAAGTGCCTAGAGCAGAGTGTACCTTACTTAACAGGAGGCTTAGTGGGAGACGATGGCTGAGGGCTTACCAGTTATGCAGAACAGTGAGGACAGAGGAACAACATGCCCAAGTTCCTCTTTCAGCCTCATTTCAGCCATCCTAGAGACAGCCACATGCTGGGAGCTCAGGACTGTAAATATTAGAGGTTTGAATAAGTAGAGGCCTTAGCTGGCAGTTGCAGATCATTCTTTCACATATATCTGGAGATAAATGTAGTCAGAGATAAGCAGAAGTTTATGAAACACAAATGAGAACTGTGAGATGGTGAAGTGACAATATATTGATCTAGGGATTTTGGTCCCGTTAACTGGAGATCACTCAAATATTCCATCAAACTCATCAAGAAGGAAAATCTTTGCAGCACTGTTCTGTGTGCTTTAGGGTCTTAATTACTTATGTATTAGTATAATGTAACATTATAATTTGCTACAATTATGTAATTACAGCAATATTACAAAATGTTATAATGCATAAAATTGGTATCCTAATGTTGCATAATTATAATCTGCAATATAATACATGGACTGATTTGTATACTATGCAACACTACATTATAATGTTACATTCTGGCATTTCCCATGTTTCAACTGCAGATTGTCATTTAAAGTGTTCACTTAAATCCCAGTCCACAGCTCCCTTGTGCTTTCTGGCCTACCTTAATTTCTTCTGTATCTTCCTCACATAGTTTCTGCCTAATCTGGCTTGCTCACTGGCTTGTGTTCCACCACAATGTTTTTGCCTTGGCACATGTGGCATTAAATCTGGTCATTGTGGATTATAAACCATTTTGAATTAATGCAGAATTGTTCAGGAATGTAATCACAAAGCCCCATAAAAATAAAGCTTCTCCACCACTCAGGGTCTGGCTTTGTCTTTTTCACTAACTAGAAAATAATAATCTTTTGGAACTATCAGTGGACCATAGAAACATCCTTTAATTTGAGTAATATACTGCAAATTAGCATATCTGCATACTGATGGCTGAGCATATCTGGAACTAATGGATCTGCTACAGTCTGTAACAGTTGCCTTATAGCTCTATTAGTCATGATAGAAATGGAGCCTTGCTCTGAATCACTCAAGGACCTGCAGTCTACCTCCCAACTTTGCTGTCCACTTTGCATACTCCTAGCCAATCTTTCAGAGGTTACAATCACTTCTTTCCCCCTCACCCTCCCATTCTAATTCAGCAGTAACAAATGACGTAGTTGGTATGGGCTTTGAAAATTTAAATCTAAACACATTATCCATATTACTAACAACTATAGATTTTGTTCCAGTTTTAGCTACCTTTAAAAATATGGTAATTTCATATTTTCCCTTGAGATTGCATAGGATTATCTAGGCAAATAAGGCAGAAAATCCCAGAGATATCCAGAAATTTTTTTAAAACTTTTTTCATGGATAATTGAAATACTTTACTTTTTAATGAAAAATTTCTCTATTTCTAGCAAATTATTAGCTATTCCCTTTAAAAAAGTCAGGTGGCATTCCATAGAATAATAATTAAAAAAAAAAAGTTTTGTAATAAACCCTGAAGTTATGAATACAGAAAATGAGAAATTACGATTTCCTGCCATACTACATTGGACTTGTAGCTTGAGTGGCTAAATCTCCTCTCTGGATTAGAAGCTGCCACGAGAATACACATGTCATCAAGCACAACCAAGGACTCCTCTGGTGGTGGAGTCAAATAACCAGAGAGGAGTTATGCCATCAAGTCACAAAAAGAACAAACTAGATATATTTCCAATAGCCTTTTCAGTGTTTTGGAAGTTTTCTATTTTAATACAGAAGTATTATTTTATACAGAGTTTTTAATACTGCACATCTTGAATGTCTTGTCTTTTTTGCATTTCCCCTCAAGCTCCAGTAACTTCTCCAAGCTGAAGATAAAGCAGGGAGCACAGCACCTCAGAGAGCTCAATAAAGTACCAATTCTCATCATAAATGATTCCACATTTAACCAAAGGGCATAGCTGGAAAGACTAAACTTATCTCTGCTTAATTTAATTTGTTTTCAATGGCTTTCTATTGGTCTTTGTTAATACAGTCTACTTGTCATTTTCTTTCTAGGTTTTTCCCCTCCTCCATCACTTATAGCCTATTCATTGGAAGAGAAATGGACAAAAAAAAGGTTTTTCATTAATCCAGAAGGTTTCTTTCAATCCCTTTTAAATCCTCTTCCTTCTATTTATTCATGTAATGCTCTATAAAGTTTGGCCTCAGTTTTCTGACTGAACCACATCTTTTAAGGGAAACCTTTCCAAAAGCTCTTTGTGTTTCAGTACAAGGGAGGAGCTGCCTTGCTCGTTGTTCACTTGAGGAAGCCATGTGCTTGGCTCATCACCTTGAGGCACCTGTGCTGATGAGGTGCATGATTCTGGTTTCTGACCTTAAATACTCTAAAGGAGCCAAATTATTAACCCCTGAATAGTCGTTCTGTGCAAAAAGTAAACCCCGAGGGTGTGCTTGGCTGAGTAACTTCATTCATCCGACACTTGGGAAAATTTTGGCCGTTGTGGGCTTGTGTTTTAGTAGGGATTAGTATGTAAATCATAACGTTGAAAGTATTATTTATGACTATTTAATATTTAGATTGCTATTTCCTCCCTTTAACCTCACTGTCAGTTTTCTTGTAACCTATATGCTTATTATTCCTGTTTACCTTTAGCAATAGGTGGCACCATCTGGTTTTCATTAAACCATACTTCATCTTCTCTTTGAACCCCTTCTGCTGCTGGAGAAATAAATCCCCAGGTCACAAGGCCCTGGAAGGCAGGGGAGAGTCCCAGAGAGGACATCCCTATCCGTTGCCGTGGGGAGAGCTGGATGCGATGGTGGAGCAGCGGGCATGGAGCGGCCGGCGGGGATNGTGCTTGGCTCATCACCGCGGAGCGGGAGCAGGACTGGGAGCGGGACTTCGGAGCGGGCCGGTCCCGTGGAGGATACCGGGGGGCGATAAACCTTTGGCTCGGCCGCAGCTTGCCCTCGCTGCAGCGTGAACAGTACAGGAGAGCACAGAGAAGCTGCTTCAAAAACACAGAGAAGCTCTTTATAATTAAAATTTTTTTAAAAAATGGTTTTTAAGAGTGAGAACTGCCTCCAAGGTATTT
Source organism: Campylorhamphus procurvoides (assembly GCA_013396655.1). NCBI lineage: Eukaryota > Metazoa > Chordata > Aves > Passeriformes > Dendrocolaptidae > Campylorhamphus > Campylorhamphus procurvoides. The sequence continues at coordinate 355,473 of WBMV01000270.1, read as the reverse complement.
AAAACGGAAAAAAAAGCCCACCGTATTTCTAAACTGAGGAATTAGAAACATACTTGCAAGTTTTCAAACAAATAATTGAAACACTGCTTCTCTGACATGTGCGGGGAGGGGTTTGGCTGTGGTACCACTGAGCAGCATCCACAAACAAAACAAAAGTCAGGCAGCATTACAAAGCACAATTGAAAAAGAAATATGCAAACAAGCAAACAGACAAAAAACCCACCTTGTTTCTGATAATAATTTTTTTTAAATCTCAGCTTTTTAATAAAAACCCAAGCTCTGACCACAGAAAATGAGAAATTTGGCGTTCCTGCAATACCAAGCTGGATTTGTAGCTTGGGTGGCTGAATCTCTACTCTGAATTAGAAGCTCCCACCAGAATACACCTGTCATCAAGCACTACCAATGACTCATCTGGTGGCTGAGTCAACCAACCAGACAACGGTGATCCCTTCCAACCACAGAAATATTCTAGATTGAGGCATAAGAAATGCACTTCAAGAAATAAGTTCCCAAACAAATAGTGAAATACTATTCCTCTGACAGTTGCTTGGTTCTTTGGTTGTGGAACCATGGACCTTCAGGGCTGGGAAAAGAGAGAAAAAAGCTGGAATTACAGGTATAGTAGAACTGGGAAGTGGCTGTCACAGAGAGCCAATGCTGCCAGTAAATGGAAATGCTGGCTGCATTAGCCATCTGTGCAATGAATGGGTCCTCTTACCTGGATAGCTGGGGTTAAAAGAAAGCCTATGGCCCCATGCAGAGTGGGGCTGGAAAGGCAGTCAGACAGCATGTGAAGGATATAATATAAAACCCACTCCCCTCCAACTCCCTAAGGGTGCCTTACTACCATTTTGGAGATGCTTTGCAAATAAGCTTTGGGAATTTTTTCCTATCATAATTATACTCAGCTGTATTTTTAGCCCCTCCATTAAGTACATATTACCTCTGTGAGTGCCCTGAGAGATTTTTTATTAGATCATTAGAATGTTTTTTTAATCCTTTCTTTTTTCTTTAATTAGCTGTTATTCACACAAATTGGCCTAATACCAAATGAAAAATACTTTCACAGAATTCACCATAAGCAATCAAAAGCACCTTTTCAACATTATTTCTGTGAAGTTAGAGCTGTTTTGTCCTTATTCCCAGTTGCTTTATCACATTTAATCTGCCCACAAATTTGGCCTGATGTAGCTTCTTAGTATTCCCAGTTCTATTTAACTGACACCTGAAGCGTTGTCCAGGAATCCCTGAAATTACAGTTGTGTGGACATGAGAGTCACTAGTCTGCACTATGTCTGTAAGCTGGTATAAAGTAAATGTGTGAAATCAGTAATTTTCCTAGTCCCCTCTCCTGAACACATCCGAGGACATCAGATGCTGCTGTTGCTCCCAAACCAGAAGGATTTGTGTTTTCTGTAAACATTAGTTTTCTCTGATGTCAAAATACTTCTTGCTGAAAAGATGTGGTGGTACATATATTGCTGTACAATATGGCGCTTTTTTTCCCTAAAACAAGGACTGGGTCAATCCTTGTCTCCTTCCTCAGTGTTTTCAGAACTAAGGCAACTCCACTACAGCAGGAGATAGAGAGGAAATCTATGTCATGTCATAACTTTCTAACAATTAAGGCTCTTTCCATAGAGGTTCACATCAAATCTTGATTATGGGTTAGGATTTTCATAAAGCTACACTAAGGCTCAGCAAGCCAGCTGCCTCATCAGTTAGCAAATTTTAACAAGCTTTTGACAAAACCCTTTCCTAACACTGCACTGCCACAGTCCACAGGCCGGGCCAACAAAGAGCAAGCAGCTGCTGCTCTAAACACCCAAGCATGAGCTACAGGAGCTGCACCAGACCTGTACCGAGGTGAAGAGGATTTGAAGCCCTTCCTCCAAAGTGAGCACTGTACAGGCACAGCAGGAACTTGGCATGCAGTGGAGCCACTGCACAGCTGCATCCTGAGCATCCCACCTGGCTGCCACCGCAGGGGCAGGCAACAGAGATCATGCAACTCTCCTTGAGCTTCTCCCACCCTCAGCTGTATTCAAGAGAGCTATTCCAGTCCCTGATATGTGATGGGAACTGGCCCTATGGCTAGAAGACATTTGGGTTTGTATTAGTGGATGAAGAGACTGAACGTACTGAAAACCTACAATATTCCCTGTGTAAAAAAGCATACATTTCACCTCTGCTTGCAGATCAGAAGAACCAGCATGGGGCAAGACTAGATGTTTCACAGTAAGATCTGTTATCTGGTCTCCCACTTCCCTGATCCCATCAGCCTAATCTGTGGGCGTATGTCAGGTGGCATCAAGGGGAGAGCTGTGCATGCTCCCTTTGCTGGGTAAGACTTGGGCAAAAACAGCACAGGTAGTGATCTTACCACTGGGGCATGATCCCACAGCCTCTGAGCAGGAGCAATAACAGCAGTAGGTCCCATCTCATGATCATCACGCAAAGGCAAGGTAACAACTCAGATCCAAGGTCAGACCAGGAAATCCAAATAATTACTCATGGTCACCACAAACCAGGACTGAATAGGTCTTACAGTTGCAACATAGCTCAGGAAGGGACTCATAGTCTGGGCCTGCACTTAAAAGATCTCCTGGTCCCATGATCAGTGGGTGTGTGGTTGAAGGTCCCAAGTGAGAGGGGTCAAGGCAACTATTAGTGCACTCAGGGCCTCAGCAGGAAAAAGAGATGCTCACAGTTGAGGACTGAAGTCCTGGAGCCAGTTGGATAGATACAAGTTCACAGAACCAGATAGGATGCACTTGAAAGTAATGAAGTTGTTACTGTGTGGCCCCACAAACCATTTTTGAAAGGTCAGTGTGATTGGGGGAAATACCTGATATTTAGAAAAGACACATTGTAACTATCTTCATCCCAGGACGAACAGCTTTGTTTTGGATCCAGGGAAGGTTATGGAGCAAATCCTCTTGGAAATCATTTCCCAGCCACATGAAAGTCATGAAGATGATTGGGAACAGCCAGCATAGATTGTTCAAAAGTAAATCATGTCCAACTAAACTGGCCACACCTGATGAGATGCCTGGTTCTGGGATAAGTGAAAAGTAAGATCGCAAGCTCTGGATTTCAAAAACCTTTTTAAGGTACAGTGTAGGAGAACAAAATTACACCAAAAGAAATACAGAGACTGCTTGATGAGACCAGGTGTCGAGGAGGAGAACTTCAATCAAGAGCTGTTTTCCCAGAGAAGAGAGTTTATTATCATGTATTAGGTTGTTATGGGCTCCCTGATTTATGAGTTTATAGTTGTAAAGTTAAAAATCCTTATTTGAATATTGTTCAAAATGGCATTTCTTCTTCTCCCTGTTGTCCCTGCTCCCTGCTTGGCTAAACTTTGCCACAGTGGAGTCTTCCCTTATGTGGTTGTCTCCACCCTCCTTTACCTGTTATAGTTGTAGCCCTCCCCTGTTCTTCCTTTTATGTTATGTTCCTCCTGAGTTCTGCCCCTCTACCAGGATGTTTCTTGCTCTGCTGTATATAAGCTGGCACCATCTTAATAAACATACCATTCCATCTTCATCCCTGACTCAGAGTGAGCCATCTCCTTCTAGTCCCCGCAAGGGTTTTGTCAGTAGTGTTTCCTTTGCACTACATGAACTAGTTGAAAGACCTAATCTATGCTTTATCTAGGCCTGCTTCCACAGATTATGCCAGACAATTTTAGTAGATAATAATCTGGATTAGATGAGGCATCAGGTAACTGTATCTGTGTACCCCATTTAAGGTCTTGAGAGGTTTTATTTCTTGTTTGACTAGTAAACTACTTCTGCCAGTTTTCTTTTTATTGCCTTTACTTGAGCAGCAGAGCAGAGAGGGAGGCATTGTTGACTGGGGCCAAGTGGAAAGCTTGTGGGGAGAGTCAGTGCAGAGACCTTGGGTTTCACACAGTGTACGTGGCATCAGGATGGTCTTCTTTCACTCTAGTACAGTGAGGCTTAAGGAGAACAGTTTCTCTTTCAACAAAACATACGAAACAACCTTAAACATTTTACTAACTGAAGACAACATGCCGTCCCAGGAGCACAGTTCAGTGGGACTATCTTTGGAGTGACTGAGGCAATAGTTCCTTCAGGGCCCACTGCTGAGCAAAGGGGTCACTCATGGGAATGAGCCCAGCTGGTACCCTCTGCAATGCAGAACTCCTCTTTGCTCTGCACAGCTTTGCATGAAGTCCTGATGCTTTTCCCAGATCTATTTCTAAATCTCACCAATACATCCTAGACCTGTAACTGAGAAAGATAAACAATGCATTAGATCACTTAACTTGTTCTTCTACTGCCAGTGCAGTTCTGCATTAGACTTGCAGCAGCTTTATTGGAGGCACTTGCTAACAGAGGAGGAAAGTAAAGTTAACTTTGTAAAGTGCATATGTGGGCATTGAAATTGGATGATCTCTCTGGTAAAGGAATGGGATCTTCATGAAATAAAACACAATCAATTATGTTAATGTCTGGGTACTATTTTTCTTATTCATGTACTAACAATTAACTCTTAAGTGTGATTATGTGTTTTCCTTCATAAGTTATATTGTTTTTCAAAATGTAAAGATTATTACTTCTTATGTCATCCTTTAATGTTCTCTAAAACACAGAAAACAGGTTCCTCTGTACAGTACTTCTTTTACATTCAGGTGATACTTTTATTACATTTGGGTCATAAATGTGACAGACAAACTAAATCAATTTGACAAATTATTTAAATAACAAAAGAGAAAATTACAATGGATTGAAAATATGGTCATACTTAGGTTTTCAAATGAGGATATTATCAAAGAAAACTGTTTCCTGTGTATAGCCCTTGTCAGAAAAAAAAAATCAGTCTGAATCTAAAACCGAAGGAACACACACACCCTGTTCCAGCAAAGTTCAAATGTGACTTAAGTGTGACTCGAGTGTTCAAGTGTGACTCGAGTGTTCAAGTGTGACTCAAGGCTCAGCGCTGTGACTGGATGTCTGATTCCTAGAGAGACTCTTGTGACTACTCATGTGAATAGTTTTAGCATCAAAATGTTCTTCTTCTCAAATCCTTCTGAGAACTATGCATGTCCTTGATATTATGGGACTATGGCAAATGGGCAACTCCTTTAATTTCTGCTATGATCTGTGGATGGCTTCTGTGCTGGCACCAGTGCCAACAAAAACTAGAGGTCTTTTTAGCATAATTGATGCTGGCTGGACACCATTACTGCTGGGAACATCTTCTAGTAAGAAGGATGAATGATTCATCTGTGCCCGCCACCAGTGCCAGAACACACCTTACACATAGGCTTTTCTCTTGCCACTGTCTGGGGCAATCATCTGCTCAAACTTTGTGAGTGTTTAAGACTAGTATGGCTTAAAAGAGGCCCTTTGGGGTTTTTTTAGTGACTCGTGGAAAAAATGAAATTGTGATGATGGAAGAGCCATTGCAGTCATACTTGTTGCACTGTACTGTTTTTTCCTCTACAACTGTATGCAAATTCTTCAGTGGGTTTTACTGGGATCTGAGGTAGGCTGTTGTTCTCTGATGTTAGGGAAATTCCCAAATAAATTTTTTTTCCAGTACCAGTTTCGTAATTCCATGAGAAATTTCATAAAATGCCATTCATGTCACTCCCTGACACCATCGTTGCAATTGCAGGATATATGCTTACAGCATAAAGAGGAAATGGTTTGTCGAAATACATATTTTTATATTTATACAAATTATTGTAACATGTAATTTATATTAATGTACAATATATTTTGTTACATTATATATTTTATATATTATATATATATAATTAATAGATCTATTATTTATGATTGTTTATTTATTTATTTATATTATATAATATATTGAATTAAGCACTCATCTGTCAGCCTGACCATGTTTCAAGGGAGGTGTGTTGCCTTCTGAGAGCCCAGCTCAGGGACATTACTGAGAAGCTGCCAAGCCTGGTCAAGCCCACTGATTATTACCCCTAATTAGTGTTCCAAGTGGAAGCTGGCAATATAGCTGGCAGTAGTCTGGGAAGCGTTAAGAGGGACTACAGAGCCTTGGGAGGTGGTAAAGGGCTCTGGAGCTCAAGTAGTTTTTTCAGTCTTCCAAGTCAAAGGAGAGGGGCTTGAAATGGCCAGACAAATCTGGCAGGTCAGCAAATGATCAGAGCAATGGTGCCAGTCATGGGTTTGGTTACTCAGACCATGGGACTTGATTTGTTAACCCTGGTTTAATAGAGTCTTATGGGGTCCATCTGACAAGGAAGGGAAAAAGTATCTTTGGTCAGGGACTTGACAGACTAGTGAAGGAGGTTATAAAATGGATTTGTCAGGGGAGGCCACCTATCCATCCCAATACTGCCAGTTGGATGCCAACAGCTGTAATGGGTGCCCAGAACAGTGCAAAGGCACTCCAGATATGCCAGCCAGCAAGCCAGCTCTATCCAGGGCCCAGCTCAGAGGCGTATACACAAACACACATAATATGGGGGACAAACAAGAGGAATTAGAGATGTGCAGACACCTACAAGGGTATGATATCNGGAAAAAATGAAATTGTGATGATGGAAGAGCCATTGCAGTCATACTTGTTGCACTGTACTGTTTTTTCCTCTACAACTGTATGCAAATTCTTCAGTGGGTTTTACTGGGATCTGAGGTAGGCTGTTGTTCTCTGATGTTAGGGAAATTCCCAAATAAATTTTTTTTCCAGTACCAGTTTCGTAATTCCATGAGAAATTTCATAAAATGCCATTCATGTCACTCCCTGACACCATCGTTGCAATTGCAGGATATATGCTTACAGCATAAAGAGGAAATGGTTTGTCGAAATACATATTTTTATATTTATACAAATTATTGTAACATGTAATTTATATTAATGTACAATATATTTTGTTACATTATATATTTTATATATTATATATATATAATTAATAGATCTATTATTTATGATTGTTTATTTATTTATTTATATTATATAATATATTGAATTAAGCACTCATCTGTCAGCCTGACCATGTTTCAAGGGAGGTGTGTTGCCTTCTGAGAGCCCAGCTCAGGGACATTACTGAGAAGCTGCCAAGCCTGGTCAAGCCCACTGATTATTACCCCTAATTAGTGTTCCAAGTGGAAGCTGGCAATATAGCTGGCAGTAGTCTGGGAAGCGTTAAGAGGGACTACAGAGCCTTGGGAGGTGGTAAAGGGCTCTGGAGCTCAAGTAGTTTTTTCAGTCTTCCAAGTCAAAGGAGAGGGGCTTGAAATGGCCAGACAAATCTGGCAGGTCAGCAAATGATTAGAGCAATGGTGCCAGTCATGGGTTTGGTTACTCAGACCATGGGACTTGATTTGTTAACCCTGGTTTAATAGAGTCTTATGGGGTCCATCTGACAAGGAAGGGAAAAAGTATCTTTGGTCAGGGACTTGACAGACTAGTGAAGGAGGTTATAAAATGGATTTGTCAGGGGAGGCCACCTATCCATCCCAATACTGCCAGTTGGATGCCAACAGCTGTAATGGGTGCCCAGAACAGTGCAAAGGCACTCCAGATATGCCAGCCAGCAAGCCAGCTCTATCCAGGGCTCAGCTCAGAGGCGTATACACAAACACACATAATATGGGGGACAAACAAGAGGAATTAGAGATGTGCAGACACCTACAAGGGTATGATATCACTGGCATCATGGAGACACAGTGGGATGGCTCCTGTGACTGGAGCATTGGAATGGAAAGTTTTAGGCTCTTTTAGGAAAGACAAGCTAGGGAGATAAGAAGGGGGTGTAGCCCTCTAGGTCAATGACCAGCTGAAGAGTATGGAACTCTGCCTGGGGAAGGATGAGGAGACAGCCAAGGGCCTGTGGATCAAGATTAAGGGAAGGGCAGGGACAGGGGATCCTATAGCAGGAGTCCACTATGTGTGTGAAACTCTCAACAGGCAGATAGGACCGACCTCACACTCATAAGCCCTGGTCCTCATGGGGGATTTCAACCAACTCTATATCTGTTGGAGAGACAACATGGCAGGGGGCAAACAGTCCTGGAGGTTCCTCAAATGTGTCAACAACTTCCTTACACAAGTGATTGAGGAGCCAACAAGAAGAGGTGCCATGCTGGACCTTGTTCTCACCAACAGGGAGGAGATGTTGAGGAATGTCATGCTCCATGGCAATCTTGACTGCAGTGACCACAAGATGGTGGAGTTTTTGATCCTCAGGGCAGTGACGAGGGCATGTAGCAGGCCCTGACTTCAGAAGAGCAGACTCTGGCCTCTTCAATGACCTGCTCAACAGAGCCCCATGGGATAGAGCCCTGGAGGGCAGATGGATGCAAGAATGTTGGCTGAATTTCAAGGATCACCTCCTCCAAACTCAGGAGCAAGGCATCCTAATAAGGAGAAAATCAGGTAAAAATGCCAGGAGGCCTTCATAGATAGGAAAGGAGCTGCTGAGCAAGCTGAGAAGAGAAAAAGAAGCTTTCAGGAAACGAAGATGAGAACAAGTGGCTGGGAAGGAATATAGGAAAATTGGATGGGAAGCTAGGGACAAGATTAGGGAAGCCAAGGCCCACTTAGAATTGAGTCTGGCCAAGAATATTAAGGATAACAGGAAGGGCATCTATAGATAAGTTGCAAGAAAAAGAAAGATTAGGTATAATGTGAACCCTCTGTGGAGGGAAAGGGGAGACGTGGCTACCCTGGGCAAAGAGAAGGTTGAGGTTCTCAATGACTTTTATGCCTCAGTCTTCAACTGCAAGTGCTCTAAGCACTCCCTCCACATCAGGAAAGGCAAACACAGGGACTGGGAGAATGAAGGCCCTAAGCCCACTGTAGAGGAGGATTCAGTTTGAGACTATCTAGGGAACCTGAATGTGCACAAGTCCATGAGACTCAATGGGATTCAACCATGGATCCTGATGTAGCTGGCAGATGAATCTTCTAATCCACAGTCCATCATTTTTGAAAAATCATGGCAGTCAGGTGAAGACCCTGATGACTGTCCAAAAAAAGAAAAGAAAAAAAAAGAAAAAATACCAAAACCTAAACCAAACCCAAAACCATTTTAAAAAAGGGGAAAGCAGAAGATCTGGGGAACTACAGACCAGTCAGACTCATCTCTGTGCCAGGAAAGATCATGGAGCAGATTTTCGTGGAAACTATGCTAAGGCACCTGGAAAACAGAGGTGATTGGTTAACAGCCAACATGGCTTTACAAAGGGAAAATTATGCCTGAAAAATTTGATGACCTTGTATGACAGGGCTACAGCATTGGTGGACAGGGACAGAGCAACTGATATGGACATCTCTAAATTGGAGAGATGGATTTGATGGATGGACCATTCAATGAGTAAAGAATTGTCTAGATGGCCACATACAGAGAGTTGTGGTCCATAGCTCATTGTCCACATGGAGACCAGTGACAAGTGGTGTCTCTCAGGAGTCAGAACTGGGGCAGATACTGTTCAACACCTCTGTCTGTAACACGGACAGTGAGATAAAGGGCATCCTCAGCAAGTTTGCTGATGACACCAAGCTGTCTGGTGCAGTTGACAGGCTTGAGAGGTGGACCAATTCAAACTTCATGAAGTTCAATAAAGCAAAGTGCAAAGTCCTATAACTGGGTTGTGGCAATCCCAGGCACTTCTATCTGTTGGGTGGAGAGGTGGTTGAGAGCAGCCCTGCAGAGAAGGACTTCGGGTGATGGCTGGTTAAAAACTCAACGTGAGCCAGCAGTGTGCACTCACAGCCCAGAAAACGAGCCATGCCCTGGGCTGTATCAAAAGGAGTGTGGCCAGCAGGTCAAAGGATGTGATTCTCCCCCTCTACTCCTCTCTCGTGAGACCTCACCTGGAGTACCGCACCCAGTTCTGGTGTCCCCAACAAAAAAGGACATGGAACTGTTGGAGCAAGTCCAGAGGAAGGCCACCAAGGTGATAAGAGGACTACCCAGGGAGGCTGCAGGTGCCCTAAACCTGGTAGTGGTCAAAGACAGGTTTGATAAGGCCTTGAGCAATCTGGTCTAGTGAGAGGTGTCCCTGTGGGTTGGGACTAGATGGTTTTTAAGGTCCATTCCAACCTCTTAATGTTCTGTGACTCTATGACATAATTAGATCTCAGATCAGAAAATACCTGGAAAATAGAGTGTTTGCAGTGGTGGTGACCATTCTGCTTCTCTGCTAGTGGTGTGTTCCCATAGCAGCAGAACTCAGACAGGGTAAGGGCACCAGAAAGAGATCCTGCAAAAACTCTGTGCAGACAATGGAGAGATAGCACACACAAGACAGAGATCAGACATCAGAAACAGTGCAGGAACAGGGTCATAGCATCGTGAATTTGACACACAGAGCAATGTTTTCAGCACCAGCACATGCTTCATATGCACACACTGGGTACCATTTTTGCACTGATGCAGGCAGAGACTGTCCCTCTAGCAAAGGTTAATCCAAAATCACTTTGCAGAAGGACAGTTGAAAAAGCTATATATTCGCTAGACTAGAAAACTTATTTTGGTGTATCATGCTGCTGTTCTAAACAGAGGAAAAAGCACTTTAAAACAAAGTTCCATGATGAAATGTTTCAGACAATTAAAAAGGTGTAAAGTTTAGGACAGTGAAAGTTCTTGGAAAGAAATCCAATTTTGAGTAGGAGAGTCTTAGAGACAGATGGAGTAGTCTTCCCAGTCAGTATAACTGATCAGCAATCAGGTATGTGAAAAGATACTTAACATTTTTAAAAATCTTTATAGAATAAGAGATCTTAATAAAAACAAAACATGAGGCAGAAACTTTTTTTTTCAGTCTAACTTGTGTTTTTATTTCACTATTGCTTTCTTGAACTAATTGCATAATCCATCACCACATAACTTGCTTTCATTTTCTTACATCAGTGTTTTCTTGAACCAAGTGAAACAGGATATCCATCTTTCAGAATTTCTGCCCTACCTTTTGCAATACCATTCGTTGGATGAGTTAAGAGCAAAGCATTTAGCATATCTGACTTTGATTAAAGGAAATTTGAAGTTTTACTATTGCAATAGAATAAAGCTTTTGTTGATCTACAGGATTGACTAATGTGGGACACTTCCTACTTCCTCTTACTTTGAAGTCATCTGTTTAAGAGAAGAATAGCAGAAATAATAACTATATTTTACTGTTTATTTTTTTACTTGGCCATGACACTGACTTTTAATGAAAGGAGATTTAAAGAGCATGTGATTCTCTTGGAGGTGCCTCTTCAAACCCCCTGCCTTTAGGCAGACTACCCCAGTGCCAACCAAGCAAAGAGCTGTCTTCACCCTATTAATGGTGTATAGTGATTTTCTTTTTTAAATAAATTTCTGACCATTAGCTGTCTGCTCCATTGTAAAAAATTAACTAAAAATCACAATGAGAGACTGAAAAATAAACTGATTTTGCTAAGGAGATTTTTTTCAATTATATGAAACACGCTATGCCAAGAAAAGTATACATAATAATTTCTTAATAATTTGCTCTCTAAAATTTTAGTTTTACATTGGAATGAAAGGAGTTGCTATTTGCTCTAGGAAAATACATAATGATGAGAAAGTAATCAGGGAAGTAAAGAGTGATGCTGTAAAGTGAAAGTTGAGCAACTATGACTTTTTGAGATAAATTGCTTCTGCTTTTACAATTTTCAGTTTCCTGGCTTTTCAGTTTCGCTAGCTGGTTCACTTTTGGGCTCAAAGAACAGCAGAAAGATCTTGGCCAATGAATCAACATATCTGTCTCTTAAGCATCAGACTTTGCAAGGCCTGGTCTCAGAGTCATCCAAGAAATCCTCCACTAAATGGGGAAAACCTGCTCCATAGGGTTAAGGTAGAAAATGAGAAAAAAGAGGATGTATTTGAATGGAAATATAAAATTTTCCATATTAATTATAAAAGAAATTAAACCAATGAAAATCACATATGTATGTGCCCTCTAAAAAGTATTTTATACATATGCTATCAAGGTTCGTCCTCATCAAGACCATGTCTATTCTCCATGGTGAATATTACATACCACTTCAAGATAAGTGGGTTAGAAAGCATAACTTAACTGCAGGCCTGAGTGATGCTGAATCCTCCTGGATTTATACATTGTGAGGTTGCCTTTACTTCCAGGAACATGAACTGTTTTCTCCAGGGGATTCTCACCTCATGTGTAGTCCAGGATGAGTGTTGTTAAAGTGAGGGGACAACTGCTCAGCACTCTCCCTGTTCAACAACTGATCCCTCTCTCATCTATCACCATCTGTGTCTTTTCTGAAGTTTTCTACACCTGGTATGGTGGAAAGGTGGTAACCACAACAGGATTTGTATCACAACCTTCTAAAACCTCAAAAGTATTAATTTATGTGAGGAAAATTATTGCATTAATATAATTCCCTTGGGACTGAAGTCAAAGAGCTTTTCCTGAGGCTTTACATAGACTGGGCCAAAAAATAGGAACATTTTTCATAAAATGTTTAATACATTTAATTCACTAGAATTGCCTCATTTTTGAAATAAAATGTTTTCAAGAGAGCTTCAGCTACACAAATAAATTAATGGCAGAGGAGTCAGATCTTCATCCCTTCTGATGCTGTCTCCATTCCTTCAGATATCACAGTTTCTTCATGAGCATGCTGAACACTGCAATGACATCAGTTCTAGGTATCTGGAAAATGAAAACCACCACTGTTGCTTTAGCTTTTAAAGCCTAGTGGCCTACAGGGCTTCTTAGGCAAAACACTGTCAGTGTTTCACCTTCTTTAGTACAGAAGGTAACAAAATCACCATACCTAAATCCTTCTCTAGTGGTGATAACCTTCAGGAAAAAGCACTAATGAAATAGTCTTTGAAGAGTTGTAGGAATTAATGTGTATCTAAATGTTCTTCAAACTAAGATTTCAATTATTTTTTATTTTGAACTAAACATGTCGCTCAGTATTAGGTGTAGAGTTAGACTGGGAGGTGGGTCATTTTGAACATCTTCATTTTATGTTCTGAACCTTAGAGGTCAGCTGCTGTATCCTTAATACGTAGTGTATAATTGTACCTAAATGGTTGTAAAATTCTTCAGGGAAAATGATGCTTTAAAAGGCTCAAAGAACTAACGCTAAACAAGAAGACGGGAAAAAAAATTTTTTTTCCAACATTGTTTCATTGTTTTTAAAAGGGTCAAGACCATTCCGCAGAAATGAATCAACCCTTGGGGACCTTTCTTCCAGTGAAGGTGATTACAGCACAAGGAGACTTTCAAACAATGTTCCCTCAGACTTCATTCCAAATCTGCCTCTTCCTTTTCACATATAATTTCCAGCAGTGGATAAAGCCCTGAGGAGAAATAAACCTAATTGTTTTTACATGGCCCCCCACAATCACCTACTTGTGTCCAGTGAGAGTCACTCTGCTGACGCACCTCTCGTCAGCCAGCTCTACAGCGTAGTGGTGGCTGTCCTGCCCTCATTTTGCTTTCATTCTCCACTTGGCAGCAGTATGTGTGTGGGATTTCACAGGGTAGTCTGCCAACTTTGTAAAGAGAGATGTGTCCAAATACTATTGGTTGCTTTTAGTTTGTAAGGGCTAAAATAACATTATTTGAAGCTTTAGACAAATGCCAGGAAGGAAAAAAAAATCTCTGCAGTTGATTTACTGGAACACACTATTATTGAGACGTGAAGGGAAGGAATTTAAAAGGAACAAATTACATGGATTGCACAAGCTATTAATTTTACAATTTGATGAACAAGCCCAATAACGCATGCCCCAATGTGAGAACATAGGTAACAAGCACCACAATTCATATCCATCATGTCTGTCTTAAACCTGTCTCTGCATAATTTCCCACACCAACTAGCTACTACACTTTCTCAAAAAACAGCTGAATTTCCCCCTCCTTCTCTGTTTGTTGTTTCCAAAGTCATTTCTTTAATACGGTCAGAGCACAACTAGTCTAGCCAGATTTGTAGGAATTACATTCAAGATCATTACGATATGCCTAAACTGGCTGTTACTGTTATTCAAACCCTAACAAGCACACAAAACCTTTCTCAAAACATGAACTGCAGCTTGCATTTCCTATACACGGTGTTATACCCCCTTAACATAGCATATCAGCCAGGGTGCCTTATTCAAGAGTCCTCATAGGATTTTTGTGGGTGATGGAGCAGAAGGAAGAATGACAAGTCTATTAGTGAAACTAATGCTGAACTACAAAGCAAGACTTTGCACAAAGACTAAGTGCCAATTCTGTGTTTCTTGCTCTTCAAAATTTACAGCCACAGAATTCCCAAGAGATAAAGCAAATTTATAGAAGGAAGACTCTTTCTAGAAACTTGCTAGACAGGTTTTGTAGCAATATTGTGCAAGGTAAGAGAGTAAAAATAACTCATAATATCTTAAGGTGAGAAAAATGTTTCAACCATTTTGGCCAACCATAAGTTCTGCTCTCTTTAAATAGGAATCTGAAAATTTTCTTTTTTCTTAGTATTTCCCAGGCAGTTATCACTCAGCAGCCAGAGAGGACATCATACAATTTTGATATGAAGAATCTTTCCTGGCAAAAGACTACTGATTAGCTGTTAGAAAGGTGGTAGGAGTTCATTCTGCTATTTTTAAAACCCTCCTCTGTTGATCCAAAACCCCCACACCATTCCTAAGAAATGGAAAGTATTCTGATTGATATATTTCTTTTTCAGAAACTTTCCTCCAAGCTGTTTTCTACTGCCAAAAAAAAATGAGCAATTTTTCAAACTAAGTAACTCTTTTGGGGATAATAGTTTTCACATTGTATCAGAGACTATTTGACTATTTCAGATTCCTTATGCTCCAGATGGTCCTAAAACGCTACCTAGTGTAACTGTGGTACAACTAAAAACCCATCACCTTGGAGATGCTTTAATATTTCCCCAGACTGGGCCTGTATCCCCACGCCTCTCATCTACTGCAGCCTTCTACAGCCTTCTCCCCTTGACCCAGTCCCATTGCTGTCACCTCCCCCAGCTCCCCAGGCCCTTCTCCCAGGGCAGAGGCAGTGCAGAGTCCATGGGCAGAAGCTGTGGGAGTATCTCGTGGCTGTCCTCCAGAAAATTCGCCTGCCTTCCCAGAAGATATAGGACAAACAAAGATTCTGGAGAAAATACACATTTCTAGGGAAAATAAAACTGGACTGTTTGCAAGGGCCATTTGCCCAGCTCTGTAGCAGTGCAGCAGTGTAGCAGTTAAACCTGAGGAAGCCATACACAAAGATGGATGCTGGTCCCAGCAGCCTTTCTTCATGGCAGATTTTCACAGACAATTTAGTCTTTGGTGCATTTCCTATCCTTTTATTTTGTTCATTAAAGTTAATTCAAAATACTATTAGTACCAAAGATTGACTGCAAATTCCAACCAAGAGAATGTTGGCATGTGTTCCTCCATTCCCTGCCCAATGGAAAGACTACATATAGTATTGGCATTCTGTTCTAGCAGCACTTTATTAAACCCAAGATAAGGGCAAGGGTCAGACCTTACCACCAACAAGATAAGTTTGACAATTTAGATACCTATATTCTGCTAACCTAAGATTTTGAACTAATCATGGCAATACCCAGTATATAATAAGTACTCAATTAACTCTCCAGATATCTAGGAAAGTTCTGTACTTTCTACTACATCTCATACTACCATGAATATTCTGCCAGAAGATGCTCAAAAGAGCTACTTCACCATGCAATCACCTCACTCATTACATTTACTGCAAAAATCATGGTATGAGGTCCTGGTGGAATTCTTTTCCTACTGCACTCAGTTCCCAGTGACTTTCATTCCTAGAGTCTAAAAGGCAAAGAACTGGAAGGTTTTTACCCTTGATAAGTAACGATCAAAGAGAGTCATTCTGGTCCTCTCCTGGCCTGCCCACAGATTAGAGTGTGAACATGTAGGTTCTCAGCCCTCTCATTTCCCTGCAAAACGTGCTGAATTCCCAGAACATCCAACATGCTTGTACCTGACTAATACTGTATTGCACGTAGTAAATGTGCTTTGCTCTGTTGTCACTCTTCCACAGTCAGCCCAAGAGGGATCCTTGTACTATTTTGTCTCATAATAATGGAATAGTTTGGCAACGATATCACTCAACAACTGTCAATGAGTTTTGCTTTTTCTCCTTCTAAAGAGAGAAGACATTTTCCAAGTGTCTGTTTTCCAGAAGCCATGGAGTTTGGTGGGGTTTTGCCAAAGAAATTCAGGAGACAGTCTTCTAACAGATAGTATATGCAGACCTCCCAGAAACCTGACATAGCCAGTGTGGTCCGAGCAGAACAGCCATTAGCATGTGAACCATGGTGGAACAACAGTAGCTCAACACACAACAGGATGTCACTGTTACATCAGTGTTCAGAGCAATAAAAGAGAGAATAAAAATAGAGTCAGAAAGCTGTATTATTAACACTAAATACAAGTGAAAATCCAGAGCCAGAGAAAGGCAACAAAGTTGGTGAAGGTTCTAAAGGGTAAGTCCTATGAGGAGCAGCTGAGAGAGCTGTGCTTGTTTAGCCTGGAGAAGATGAGTCTCAGGCATGACCTTTTCACTCTCTACAACTACCTAAAAAGAGGATGTAGCCAGGTGGGGGGGGGGGCAGCCTCCTCTCCCAGGCAACTAGTGATAGGACAAGAGGACACAGTCTCAAGCTGCTCTGGGGGAGACTTAGGTAGGACATTAGGAAGTTCTTCACAGAAAGACTGATCAGACATGGGAATGGGCTGCCCATGGAGGTGGTGGAGTCACCATTCTTGGAGGTGTTTAAGAGAAGACTGGATGTGGCACTTAGTGCCATGGGCTAGTTGAGATGGAGGGGTTTGAACACAGGTTGGGCATGATGATCTGAAAGGTCTTTTCCAACCTAATTATTTCTGTGATTCTGTGATTCACACACCCATATTTCGGCTGTGCCAGTACTGTCCAGTGGGGTCCAGCCCAGGGAAATGTAGCATGTCAGAGAGAAAGATCACAACATCCACTGCCTCAGTAAGACTTTGGCAAACAAAGATTATTTGCCGCATTTGATTCTGCATCAAAAGAAAAAAAAAATTGGAAAAATGTGCACAAGGAAAAGGGACTGAGGCAACCACTGAACATTATTAAGGAGCATTTTCTTGTCTCTATAACTGACACTTAGATGGGATAAGGACACCAGGAATGCTTGACAGCGTTTCACAGCCCTGTGCTGCCTTGGTGCATGACTTGCTCCACTGAAACTTTTGTGGAACAACCTGTTCTCTTCCTAACTATTCACAGAAATACTTATTTGCTTTCTGTGGGCCAAACTAACCAGCTATCTTAATGTCTGCTACATTGATTAAAAATACCTGAGTATAATTCATTCTAGAGAAACATCATAATACATTCAGAATTGGAAAGACCTGCTTGTTGGTGGGCAGTCCGACATCCCAGAAACATATGCTTTATTGAATTTATTTTTCAATTAACTCTTGTTGTTGACCAAGAAGAAGTTTTTCCCTGTGAGAATTACCCATAACGACAGGAACATTAATGTTTCAGCAGCAAAGATCAGTGGTGTGACACAAGGTCAACCAGTGCTAAAACTAGGCACTCCTGGACGTACAAGGAAATAAGGAAAGAGGACAGCTTCTGGGAAAGATGAAGAAATAGAAAAGCTTTTCTAGTGAAAGGCCTAAAGCCCCAAAAACAGTCTAAAAAGCTGTGGTTACACAGTGTGGTGCGCGGTAATGAAATAAGAGGGAGGGTGGAAGAAGTGATACTGAGATGAAGCAATCAGCCACACTCAGAAGAAACAGCTACATTCCATGTTCTTCCAAACAAACCCAAAACACTTGTAGGGTCTTGTCCAGTTTTGCCTGGTGTGTATAAGTTGCAGCAAATATAAGTATTATTAAAAACAAAATAAAAGAAAGATTAGACTTGTAGTGACAGACTTCTGAATACACGACTGTAGAGAGGAATGTGATGGTGCTTGCGAGCTAAATATCTTCCAGCTGTAAGTTCTATAACTTCTTTCAGACAGTGTCATCTACACTTCTAGCATGGAAGACCTGGAAGTTTACTAATACCCCAGCAGCACGACATACAGTCTATGTTACCAGAGAAAATTCCCACAGATCAGTATCCTTTAAAAGCTGTAGGGAACAAATGTGGCTTGTAGCCAACAGTGAAGCTGGAAGAATGAAGCATAACATTTTGTGCTATGACAAAATACTTATCACAGTCCTGATGAACATGTGTTTAAACTACAAACACCTGTTCGTCAACTATAAGAGACTTCTGGTGATACTGAGAAAAAGCTGTTATATAATTGCAATATGCTCTGCTGCTTTTCTGATTAGAGTTGCCTGGGCTCTCTCTTAGCCTATGCTACCAGGGCAAAATCTGCACATTTGCATTCAGCAGATTAAGCATCAAGGTTATGGTTATTTCTTTAAGAAACCCTGATCATGGAAACACCATCTCTAGAAACCTGGCAGCGAATTAGCCTTGGGTTCAGGTTCATTGCATTTTAAGATTAACCACCAGGCTTAAGGTTTTCTTATGTCTAATTCTAACATTAGACATAGGAATTTAAATTGTCACATGGTCTGAATTATCATTAAAGACATGTGCATGCAAAACATCAGTGAAATACTTTTGATGATGTATATAATTGGTAATGTGGGCATTTGAAATTAGCATTTGGCCTCAAGGATTTCTGTGTGTACTTCGACACTAATTCTTTGTGTGTCTTTGGACAAGACAGCTTGTACTTTCAATTCCCTGCTTTGACAATGAAGGGGCCAGCTGTAGTTAACCTGCTAGGTACTGCCAGTTTGATTAATTATTGTAATATCTCCACAGCTAGCAGCCACAGAGCCAGCTGGGTATTGCTGTTCCTTCACACTTGGAAAGTTTGTCATGGTCTCCTTCACAGAAAAAGGAAGTGAGAGAGGGCCCTGCACAATCCTGGAAAGCTTTGAACAACAGCTCTTGCCCTCATTCTGGGAGCAGTCACTGCTGTGTTCTCTTGACATTTTGCATTTAGCTTATACTCTCTAGCCATGGCTCTCAAGAGGCACTGAACACCTTTGGGTCAGTGAGTCCTCTTCAGACTGTAAAAAAAAGAGACCATAAAGCTTAGGAAGTTGGGAAGGGATATAAGGGGATGTTTCCTAAAATTAAGGAAAAAAACCTTTGAGACAATATTAGTATAGGGAAAGTAGAGAGCAGTTCTTTAATGAAAGCTTTCTGCTGCACAAAGTATACAGATGTGTGCACAGTGTAGGGTTCTTACAAATTTATAATGCTACTTAATTATTATATCTAATGGGTACACCCAACCCAAGAACCTTTTGTCCCTGGTACCACCCTCAGAACTGCCACATTGGAGCACCTCCAAGGGTTCTGGGTCTTCTATCTTCTTCTGAATACAATGTGACTTGTTATTCCAGTTCAGGTGCAGGTGTCCCAAACACAATGTGCTTGTTGTAATCTTGTCCATTGAAAAGACAGTTAAACTGTTAGAAATTGTGAGCTGTTGCTTCAAGTGTAAGAAACTATACAGCTATATAAAAATCTACAAATATATAAAATATTATAATTTACAAATATATAAAAATCCTAAGGCATCAGGGATAACATTCCTTTTTTTCTCCTCACTGGCTTCCCAGGAAATACAGTATGTGCCTCCAGCATTTCAGCCAGCTGCAAGTCTTTGGATTTTCTGTTTCATTCTTACCAGGTACCTCTTGATTCTGGTCAAGTGACAGCCTTTCCTCTTCACTTTTTACTCTGAAATGAAAAAAAACCTCTGCAAAGAAATGAGGATGAAACTAACTCATTCATGTTCAGGCAGACTGAGAAAGGTTTCCTGAAATCTAACAGGATGCGAGTAGCAGCAGCACTTTCAGCAGAGCTACACAAGCTTCTGCAGCAGCAGCTTTTTTTGCTGCAAATCTACAGGCTGCCTGGAAGACTTCTGTTAACTCAAAACACCTCTTCCAGTGACATCTTACACTAGTTCATTGCTTTGAAGTTGTTGCATCTTGAAATTATTGGTTGTCAGACACAAGTGGTTCCTCAGGGCTTGATGTTGGGGCCAGGTTAGTTTAATATATTTATCAATGACCTGGAGATTGAGTGCACCATCAGTAAATTTGCAGATGACATCAAGTTAGGCAGGAGTGTTGATCTGTTGGAGGGTAGGAAGGCTCTGCAGAGGCATCTCTACAGTCTGGATTGATGGGCCACAGCCAATTGTATGAGGTTCAACAGGGTGAAGTGCTGAGTCCTGCACTTGGGTCACAACAACCTCATATAGCACTACAGGCTTGGGGCAGAGTGTTTGGAAAGCTGCCCTTCAGAAAAAGACCTGGGAGTGCTGGTTAACAGCTGCTGAACATGAGCCAGTGGAATGTCCAGGGGGCCAAGAAGGCCAATGGCATTCTGGTCTCTATCAGCAATAGTGTGGCCAGCAGGACCAGGGCAGTGATCATCTCCCCGTACTCAGCAATGGGGTGGCTGCACCTCGAAACCTGTGTTCAGTTTTGGGCTACTCACTACAAGAAAGGCAAGTGCTGGAGTGTGTCCAGAGAAGCACAATAGAGCAGGTGAAGGATCTGGAGCACAAGTCCTGTGAGGAGCAGCTGAGGGAGCTTGGGTTGTTTAGGCTGGAGAAAAGGAGGCTCAGGGGGGACCTTATCTCTCTCTACAACTATCTGAAAGAAGTTTGTATCCAGGTGGGTGTTGGTCTCTTCTCCCAAGTAACAAGTGGCAGGGAAAGAGGAAATGGCCTCAAGTTGCACCAGCAGAAGTTCAGACTGGATATTAGAAAATATGTCTTCACCAAAAGGGTTGTGAGGCATTGGAACAGGCTGGACAGAGAAGTGGTTGCATCACCATACCTGGAGGTATTTAGAAGACATGCAGATGTGGCACTTGGGGACATAGGTTAGTGGTGGACTTGGCAGTGCTGGGTTAGCCCTTGGACTTCATGATCTTTTCCAATCTAAATGATTATATGGT
>WBMV01000270.1:228112-334435 GCA_013396655.1 Campylorhamphus procurvoides | reverse complement strand
GGTGGCGTGGGGGGGGGCGGGGGGGGAGGGGTAGGAAAAGAAGAAGAAGAAGAAAAGTAAAAATTCAGTTTGTTTCTTCTTCTGTCCATATTTAGGATATTTGGAAATATCACAATTGCCAATTTCGTTTACATTTCCCCCTCATTCCTGGCCAGCTAACCTCACTGCAGACCTCAGGCAGAGTAGATTCAGCTCACATTCAGATATCCACTCTTCCTGACCTTCTGTTTGTAGCAGTGTTGTGACAGCTGGTCCTTGTGTCAGGACTAACCAGTTGGGGAGAGCAGTGGGATATGATAAAAGAGATACTGTAATGCTGGTTTTGTACTAAGGAAATTAAGGATTATGTTTCAAGTACAGCTAAATTGTGCCATCTCTTCAACATACATACAAACATTTTTCCTTGTCATTTCCCACTTGTACTGCTCTGCAATTTTAAAATTTTTAATTAAGCAATTAAGCCCTGACCACAAGTCTCTGCCTGAAAGCAACTTTGCCTTCTCCCTCCAGTGTCAGAAATGACAACACCTTCATCAAACCCAGGCCTCCAGCCTGCAACATTCGGCCAAGCTGTGGTGCCTTCCTGTGCCTGATGCATGCTGATGTTCTGTGGCATCAGCTGTGTTATCTTATTACAGGCAAGCTCACAGATTTCACTGGATGGGCTTTCCATAGGATCTTATCCAAAAAATACAAAAACCCAACACCTCGGTCTCTGAAACACATTGTAAATAGAAAAATAAATCACTGTTCCACCTGCTTTATTAAAAGCAGGATTTAAACCTCGTGGTTTACTTTTGAACCCAATCTGCTTCAGCACACACTGTTTGCTGTTGCTGAAAATAGGTTCCTCTAGCTCAGTGACTTTGGAGGTCGGTGTGCTCCTCAGTGACCCAGAGATCTTGAGTCCAAGATGTTTCCAAATACTTGAGTGAGAAAACACAGCTCAGGACATGGATTCCTGTCCAGCCTTGCTCAGGGCTGAGCTGCAGGTCCGGAAAGCTTATCCATTGATGCCAAGAGTGATTTAATCTGTGACAGTGTGGAAACTGGCTGTGCAAGTGCTGTTGCAACATACAGTAAGAGCAGCAAAGGCAGCAGGAGTACTACCTGCACTGTGCTGCCATAGCAGTTTCTGCCAAGGAAAATCCCCATAAAGAGCATTTACAGATATTCTCTGACAGAGGTTGGTTAAAAATATGGATAGTAAATGGGATAACTGGAGGTTCCCGAAGGCAGCTGTGGTTATTCCCATGCCTCACAGATAAGGCTGGGTGTGACCACAAGCCAGGAAAAAGGAGGAGGTGATATCAAATAGAGGAAGACCCATTTTTTCCATGACCCAGGCACTTTTCCCAGGGCTGGAGAGAGCAGAAATTAGAAGTAGGTTTGCTCTTAGAGAAGGTCTTAACCACAAAGGGAAAATGCTTTGTCATACTGTGACTCAGTAGAAAATGTTACTTCCGTGGAAGTAGCTGCAGAACACAGCCAGAACATAGCTGTGATTCAGGAAAATCTGGGCTTTGGGCTGCTGCCTTCACCTTCCTTCCAGCCTTCATTTAGCAATTTGAGCATCTAAGAATAAGTAGATTGCTTATAAAGAGATACCTCATATTGCCTTGTGTCGCTGGGATGGATGTAGATTGCACAGCAGAAATGGAAGTAGAGATGACATTATTCCTCTTTTTGTGAAGTGCTTTTTAGCACTGATCCTTCTATAGCAGCTCCAGTGGCATGGTCATAAGCAAAATGGGATGGTGAACCACAGATGAACCCTTCAACGTGTATAGTAGTTTAAATTTATGGTAACACAGACCTGGATCACCAGCTTTTCCTCAGGGAAAAGAAAAAGTGAGGAAGAAAAGCTTCTGTCACCACAGCCTTATACTCTGTGGTTTTTCTGGGGGAAGATCCCTCCAGAAAGATGATACACCTTCTAATAAATCATGTGTTATCTTTTCTGAGAACCAGAACAAGGACACTGGAGCAATGGAGTGTGTTTCCAAAATGGTGGCCTTATTTGACCTTTCATCTCATGGAGTCAAAAAGAAGATAAGATTCATCCACAAGAAAGACATGGTGAGGATAGGATGTTATCCAAATGCTCTCTCCTGTGTGACTCACTTAAGTGGTGCTGCAGAGCAATGAATGGTACCTGAGTACTTGAGTACTTACAATAATGTGAGTTAAAGGGTTTTTTCAGACTTTTAGCCTGTCCGTCTCACCTTTTAGGAAATGTTAATTTTCCCTAAGCCCTTCAGATGGGCCTACCGAGTGTTTTGGGTTTTTTCACAGTTTGATGTTATATGACAGTCTGGAGAACCTAGCCAGAAGTAAATCTCACATCAGTGGCAGTCTATAACTCACCGGGAAGTTATACAACTCACCAGAACTTCCACCTCCCTACTCCACCCTGGTTTTATAACCCAAGATACTGGCAATAGGCAGCAGGTAAATAGGAAGGAGAACCTAGGTAAAATAAACAGCCTAAATAAAACTTCAATATAATTAAGTAGCTGAAAAGGGAAAGGTGACAGACAGTGACATTGAAGGTAGATGTCATTACATGATCTAGTCAACACAGAGACCTGGTTAATTGCAAGCTGTTTCAGGATCACTTGTGAGACAGCATGAAACAATAGGATTTGGTGAAGACAAAATGATGCTGTCATGAATTTGAAATACTGTAATATGTAAAACTGTGAAGTCTCTTATTTACTGGATGGATTAAAGGATTTACTACAAGTCCATAAAACTCAAGCTGGGATCTGCATTGTTATTTTCATCAGTGTATTTGATTTAGCTGAGATGGAGTTCATTTCTCCATAGCAGCCCTCACAGTGCTGTGCTTTGCATTGGTAGCTAGAAGCGTGTTGATAATACACCAGTTTTTTGGTTACTGTTGAGCACAGCGTCAATACTGTAACATTCCTTCCCCAGTTGAGAGCAAGATCCTGGGAGGGGACGCAAGTAGGTCAGCTGCCCCAAACTAACTAAAGGGGTATTCCATACCATATGATGTCAGCTCAGATATAAAAGCTAAGGAAAGGGGCAAGAAGGGGGACATTCATTGTTTCCAGTGGCTGCCTGCTGAGAAACCTCTATGCATGTTGAAGCCTGGCTTCCTGGGACATGGCTGGACATCGCTGGCTAATAGGAAGTGGAGAATAAATCTTGTTGTTTTCTGCTTTGCTTGTACACATGCAAACTTTCACCTTTTGCTTTAGTAAACTGCTTTATCTCTACCTACAAGTCATTTTCCATCTTACTGTCTCCCCTGCCCGGCTGGGGAGTGATAGAGCTGCTTGGTGGGCACTTGGCATCCAGCCAAGGTCAACCCACTACAGTCAGTCATATTGAACAATCACTTTCCTTGTTGCTGCTTTTCTCTTTTAAGCCTTGTTGCTCAGTACTCTGATATTTCCTCAAATTAAAGTGGACAATGCTGATAGGTTTTTCCAACAAAATTTCTGCTGACAAACCCTGACGACATATCAGAACACCCTGTTGGTGTTGGGCCACTGACAGACAATGAGCCAAGAAACTGGCTGCGGGAAGCGTCAGCAGTCCTTACAGATGAGGTTATAGGAGTGAGTTAAATTCAACTTCGCAACAACTAGGCATGCACACATACTCACAAGTCAGACTCCTGGCTCAGACCCGGGTTTCTGATCTGCCTGAGCAACACAGTTTCCAACCCAGACTGCCAGAGGTCATCCAAGGACCACTGTGACTTCACTAGTGTCTCTCCTGGGTACAGCTGTGCACGCAAGCTCAAAGCTGCACGTATCTTCTGTTCTTATGAGTCTGCTCTGACAAGTAGCCCTCTCTTAGCGCTAATTAAAAAAGAAGTTGTAACTTACCGTATATTAAGGAAGGATCTATGCCAAAACAAAAAGATAGCAATAATCCCTCTAGTCCCACATTACTTATTCCCATCCCTGTTCTTCTTCTTCCCCCTCTCTTTTGTTTCCTCTCCATCAGCAGCACAGACAAGAACCAGATCTGGAAACTGTTTCATCTGAAATCCATGACCCACCATCTGTTTCTGTTTACTGGGGGCTTTTTGTTAGGTTGAGCACACATCAAGATTCAGTCTAAGAAAAAATTCCATAGAATATTCACCAGTCTACTGATTCACTTGCACTGCCATTCCTTTGCTTTGGTACAACACTGCTCCCCAAAATTTCAAAAAGAAACTGCAAGAAAATACCAAGGAAAGAAAAAAACAAAATTGAACAACTCTTCACAGACTTTTGTTTGATAGGTGGTTTGAAATTTATGTCCCAGTGTAGCTCTTATCTGTCACCAAAGGCTGGTGTATATCATACACCATCACAGGCTCACTGATGCAAGTGGCTATTTGTAAACCCTGAAAAAAATGCCAGATTGGAAGAAAAGGCTGACAAACCTTCTGAGAGTCTTCTGGAGGACAATATGGAGCTGAGGTTATAGCAGGTGTCCCAAATAGTTCTAGCCTTTTATTTTACCATTTGATCTGAGGGTCAAATCTTTGCAGTCTTTCCTAAGCATGACAGCAGTGCCCAAAGAATGAGTCTGGTCCAGCTGGAGAAGGACATCAGCAGTAAGGCACAACAGTGAAGCAGCAAGTCATAATGCTCAGGTGTAAAAAGGACACACCATGGTGAGTTTAGGCTCCAAGCCATCTCCTGATCTTGCCCTGAGGGCAGATCACCCATTCTCTTGGGCAAGACTTTCACATCCTCATCTGTGAGGTTTGTGAGGTTAGCCAAGGAGAGTGCTCTAGGGAGACAAGGGCTGTACTACCAGGACCACCACATCAGCCTGGGCATCAGCATCGAGAAGAGCAAAGAAAGCACCTTGGGTTCAGAAATCCAACCAAGACCAGTTGTAACAACCATGGGAGGTGGCCCTATTGCTGTAATTTATGCTTCTGAAAATCTCTGCCTACTAGTTTACTAATTCCCAAACACACTAGGAGCATTACTGTGTGGAGAATCCCAGTCTCCCTCACACAGCTGAAGACTCTGAATGCAGCAAAGAAGAATTATACTTTTCTTGAAATATTTTCAATTCTTGAAAGCTACGTGACTTTCATTTACCCTGACTGTGCACGAGTACCATCAATGGCAGAAAAATAAAAGAAATATTTGAGATTTTACGGAACAAAACCCAGCTGTACTAGACTGATGCCAGCAAAGGTGTTTCCTCGGTTGAAGTGGGGCCTGAGGTCCTTACACTTGGTTGAGAGGATGTTTAACTTTGCTATGACAGAAATGCTCTCTGCATATTCTATTTTGAAATGAAATAGCAGTTCTAACTGTGTTGTATTTTTCTACTTAAAAACAATTTATCTTCAGGGAAAATGACTACAACCACAGTGAGGGCACCAAGTCATTTACAGTCTTACTCACTCTAGAGGCTCATGAGTTCCCAGTTTATTATGAGTTCAAATATGAGCGGTACTGTTATTAAGCACATAATAACTTCAGAGTCCTTAAGGTGGACTGGACTATCACTACTAATAACGCTACTTATAATCATCATAAAGATGCAATTTTCAAGCCTTGTGTTCATAGAAGGGAGTTTGAATAACAGCTAAATATGATCCACAGGCTCAAACCCGGTAAAGCAAATGTAGGAATTTATTATATATTTAGCCTCTTTCTCCCTGGGATGCTTGTTTAATGAATGGTGTGAGAGTGGCAATATGGCTGTTGCATCCTCCTGTTAGGATTCATGCTGTGAAATCACCTGCAGTACAGAACAGAAGTGAACAAATGGGATTCTATAATTGAGTTCTCCTCTTTTGGAGGCTGGGATATAGAGTAGAAAGGTAGTGAGTTTGTCTGAAGAGGCTCAAGTGGAGAGGGGAGAAAAGAGGTGAGGATCTCTTCACTCTTCCCATCTCTAGGCAGAATCTTCCCCTTGGATAGCACCGTGCACCGTGGCACACAGACTGGTGCAGCAGCCTGCACTTCCACTGCCATTTTGTCCTAAGGGTTGGGGAGGGTACTTCCTTTCCATCTTGGAGCAGAGTAAGATAGCATTTCCTTATCTAACTTGCACAGCAGCTCCAGTATGTTATCTGCATCTACAAGCCCAAAGAAAAAGCAATGAAAATGTTTGTCAAAGTAAGATCCATTCAATGCAGGGCCTGAAGAGGGTCTTTTTTGTCATGTGAGTGTCAGAGGGATGTGTTTTTGCAACTCTAAGAAAGCCCAGAAAATAGCTCCTGTAAACTTGTCTGAAATGACAGTGAAAATGGATGAAGAGATAAAGCACTTTAAAATTGGAAAACTTTACCTTCTTCATTTGCCAAGATCTTTTCTAAAACTACATAAGCAGCCAGGCCAAAATGAAAATAGGGTTTGAAATGTTTGGAGGAGTTCTATCTTTTTTCATTCTTTAAGTTGAATTTTTAAAATATGCATTAACATATTTATACTTATATTTTTATATGTATACAAAAAATAATAAGCAAAATTTGTTCTCTAAAACTATGCATGTAAAAAAACAAGTAAGTTTATTTCAGTATTTTGCTTTTTTAGGACTGGGGCCTGGAAATGTGTTTTCTTTTCTCAGAAGACTTTGAAAGCAATTTGCATTCCAAAAGCATTTACAAGTTACAGTTTGTCCAGTTTGTTTTTCAAGAAAATATAAAAAATATATTTTTAAATGGCAGAAATAATTTACCAGCACAAACCATTTAATTGTCAGACGAGAACCATAGGCTAGTAACATTACTGTGAAGCCTGTAAAAAGGACACTGTGAAAAATGAACCATTATGTGGCTCATTTAGCTTACAGCTGTTCTGCATTCTTATTGAGTGGTATTCCGTGTCAAAGAATGACAGTTTTAATTTTCTTTGCTTGTTGCTCTGTTTAGATCACTTTGACGCAGATTATCACTTTTACAAGAACATAGTCCGGCTGGAGGGCAAACATCTCTCCTAATAATCTTTCTTTCATTTTTTTTCTGTTGTTCCTTCACCATGTGCAGCAGCAGTACAAAGCCAAGCTGTATAACTTGGGTTTATAACAGGTAATTACATATTTTTAGACATTCAGGTGTAAATTTTGGTTCCTAAATTACAGGGCTGTAATTCTAGCTTAGTCCAGAGAAAAGGATTTCATGAGGTAACAAATGAAACAGTGACTGGATTAACTGTCAAAAAACATTCAAAGCATGGATTCTATTTCAGTGGATATTAGGCATATATTTAATTTCCTGTGTGCCTTTAATTGTTGTCTTGAGCAAAGGATAACTGGAAGTGGAAGCTTCCCTGACCTTGAGCCTATGCAGTCTGTGCTTACTGAAGCCTCTTCTTGCAATGCAGCTAATTACACTGAAGTGACTGATGCTTCTGGTTCACACCCGTCAACCAGAAATCAGGACAGCAAAATCTGACCCAGGAGTTGTAACACCCATCAAACTGCCGCACCTGGCAATGCATCCTCAACTGGCCTTCTTTTACAAGGGGACTTGGGCAAAGACCTTGTTGACTATGTGGCATCTCAGACCAGACCGTCCTGAAAAGGCCCTGTATCACCTAGTTTCAAGCTCTACACTGTTCCCTGCCCTCTTGTGCAGGGAGACTGTCCTACATCCATCATCACTTACAGTCATTCCCCTGACAGATGGTCAAGGGAAAAGAAAGGACCAACCTACCATGGACTGGTGGTGTTTTTCCAGCAGTGCTAATAAAGACTGACTCTCCAGTGTAAGCTTGGGACAGCACAATGAAGGAGGCATCTGGCACTTCGGATGATGTAACCATGTCTCTGCTGGAGTGCATGAGAAGGACCAGCACTCTGTCACAAACATAGGTTGTGCCTTCCAGTGGTGTGCCTAGGCTGTGACCCTTAACTCTTGAGGTCTTTGCAAGGTAGTGGTAATCAGGTCCAGCACTGGATTCAAGCCCCTCCACAGGAGTCCTTGCACCTTGGAGATAATGCAGTTTTCCTTTCGCTGTTTCTTGGGTGGGCTGCGGCAGCACTGTCTCCAAGCTATGTTGCACCCTCCACTAAGAAAGACAAGCTGCAGCAAGAGGTCTCAGGAGTGGAATATAGCCAGTCCACCCAGAAAATGTGAATCAGATAAGGGAAGGTCTTTGGGATCCAAAACAGGAGATAAACACAGAAATCACACTGCAGGAGACAGATACGGAGACCACTTGCAATTGAGCGCTCCTAAAGCTGAAAGGAGACATTGGAAGGGGTAGCAAGGATGCATGCAAGAGGTGATCCTCAAAGACCAGAGGGTTCATAAGAGGATGCAGTGCCAACTCTTAGCCACTCAGAGTATCAGTCCTACTAACTATAGCTAGGGTGAGAAAGAAAATGTGTCCTGACAGGAAGTGTGTGTGATATAAAGACATTATCAGAGGCAAACATCTGCAGCTGACTGGGGTTATTACTCGTGAGACAGTTACTGTTTTGACCATAGAGGAAAAGAAAAACTTCAGTGTAAGAAAAGTGGAATAAAGCATTTGAGAATTCCTCCTCTGTACAAGCACAGACATATTGCGGTTTTCACTTGGCCTCCCTGGAAGTGTCTGACTGCCAAGCTATCACACTTCTCTGTTGTGACAGCCTTGGGTGTCATGCAATGCCACTGGAAGTGTGTGATGGCTTCCCCAGAATGATGCATCTTCCTCCAGCACATATGTGACTGCACTGGGTCTTTGAGTCACTGGAGAGATGCCTGCCCATCCACTCCTTTCTGCCTCTGGGCAAAGAATGCAGGGCATTTCCAAACAATTCTAAGATTTTTTTTTTCCTGGGGAGGTTCTTGTTTCATTTCTCAGAACTGTGTCCCTGCCCATGGCTGGGCTGGGAGAGCAGGGTATCTGCCACCTCACCAAGCAACTCCTCTCACACACTCGTTATCCACGCAGAGCTCAGGAGGCAGGCTGAGAGCAGCAATACTGGGGTGTGCGCTGCAGGTGATCTGCAGCATGAGTCACCCATGCCACGGGATGGTCACCTGAGAGGCAGAAGACTGCAGGGCACCAGTAGGCAGAAAGACGTTCCTTGGCTCTCGGTGCAATGCTGAAACAGTGCAATATCAGAGAAAAGCTGCATGTTTTGGATGTATACCTATACATGTTTTGCATATGTTGCTGTCCTGCACCTTGCAGGTGCCAAGAATTCCTTGCCCATATCAAGATAACTACAACATGATTCAATAAAGGCTTATATTTTGGATGCAGAGCTTAGGGCAAGCTGAGCCTTACTACTTCTTTAGCATTAGAAACAACAGGTGTATCTCAATCCAAAAATTACCAAAAGTATGTGAAATTTTTCCTTTCAGATGCAAACAAAAGCAGTGAATAAGATACCATTTCACATGAAAATATCTTTTAAATTCCTCAGATTTCCCTTGTATGTTTATTTTTTGCCTGCTACTCCAGTGTAAAGAAAAAGAAAAGAAAAAATAGCCATTAAAATACATTTTTCTGGCCATCCAATTATAATATTTCTGTTTAGCTCAGAAAAGTATCATCCTGGTCAATGCACATGTATTTCTGTGTTAATAGTATGTCTAGTGGACTAAGAACTAAATTACCTGAGTTTATTTCAGTGGAATGACATTGGTAGAAAACTGAGTTACAAATGAGAAACAGATCTTTTCTGCTAGTCTCAGGCATGAATACGCCTAAAGAAACAATTACCTCTGTCCTCTAGAGATGGTCCTACCAACTCACATAGGCTATATGGAGAAGGAATTAGGAGAGAGAGCTGAGTCAAAATGCTATTGCTGACTCTGCCCAGGCTAAAGCCCCTTCTTTTGGAAGTACTAGAATTCCATGATGCAAAAATAAAAGTCAGGTCAGTTTCTATTCCCCACTTCATTTCACTTTCTAAATTATTTAGGAGAGGCTGTACCATTGAACCTGTCAAAAGAATTCAATTTTGCAGACCTCTTTAGTAAATCTGGGTTTCTCCTGACCTCCTCTTTTTCCTTCTTCAATTTAATTCTCTTTTGATTCTTTCTTTCCTCCCCATCCCCAATCCTTTACTATATTCTAATTCTGCTTCTCATCACTTCTTTTGGTTCATTACTCGACAGTTCCCAGCAATCCTGCAAAATACCCTGAATCTTGTGAAAACTATATTGAGGACACGAGTGAGAAAGACAACCAATAAATAATCTGCCAAATTCTTCTGTATCAAAAAGTGGTCATTGCTGCTGCTAAGCTGGGAGACCCCAAAGAGATGGCAAGGCATGTTCTGTCTTGTCCCTTCATGTCTTCCCTACAAGGCTCAGAGCCTGGAAAGAACACCCTGGTCCTCAGGCCTCTTTCCTGCCTGGCACTTAAATGTATGAAATAATCCTGTTGTAAAGGTCTGCCTTAAGAGCATTTTGGGTTTTGAGGGCTTTTTCTTTCTTTTCTTTTGCTTCTCACTCTTGTGATGTGAAAGGTGTCTGGGAACTTCTTTGTTCTAATGGAGCATGGGATCATTCAGGTGGAAAGCACCTCTTAAGGTCATCTAGACCACCTCCTTACTTAAATTCAAAGCAGATAAAGTTGCACAAAGTCTCACCTGGTCAAGTTTTATATAGTTTCAAAGATGGAGATTTGGCCTCTGGGCACCAATGCCAGTGCTTGACCAATGCCCCTGCAAAACATTTTTTTGGTTAGAAGATTTGTTCCATGGTTAGGAAGCACTTTCTCATTTGAAGGACACATTTCTATTCACAGATAGGTTAGTCCCACCTGCTCATTGGCATCCTCTCTGGTATTTATACTGCTAATAAGAAGCACTCCTGATCCCCACTAAGGCTTTGTTTTGCTAGACTAAATACAGTCCATTTTCCACTCATTTCCAGCACAAAATCCTCCATTCTGCTGACCACTCTGGGAACCCTTCAGTCTCAGTTCATGTTTGTTTATTGGAAGCAAATCAGAAGCATGTGCAAAATTTAAATGAAATCTCCTGAATATCTTTGAATCAGGGCAGCAAGCTTCCCTCTTTCCTGCTGGATATACCTCACCTGACCACTCTAAGATCACATTAGCAGCACACTTGCCATACACAACAGGGTCCTTCCTTCCACAGATATTTCTACCCAGTATACTTGTTGCCATCACAGCACCCAGTTCATGAATTCCTTCCTCACCCAGTACTTATTAACACTCAGCAGTGCTTTCTCCCTTTTAGCTAGCTCTATGCATATGTAATCCATGTTTCTCACTGCTTCCTTATCCCTGCATTCCACAAGACTCCATGAAAAGGCTTAATTGAAACTCCCAGGAAGGAAGGATATGTTTCCTTATTGTAGGAAACAGCTTCTCAAAGAGTCTGTTGGTCTAACACAATCCAACTCCATCATGTTTCATTTTATATGTTTGTCTTTCAATAAAAGTTTTTCTGAGAGCTTTGCATACTATGGCAGTGAACCACATAAGACTGCCTGGGTAACCTCTTCTCCCCACCTGTTTAACTAAGAGGCCCAAGTTTACTTTTCTTCATATGTGTGTTATTGTCCTTCCCTGAGAAGTTTGAAACTCAGAATACTTCCTACCAGAGATGTGCTTTCATGCAACAGACCCTCCAAAATTCAGAGGTACACTTTGCCTCACAGTAATCCAGGAGTTTTCTGGGGAAAAAAATGAGATTCACTGTACCTTGAACAGCAGAAGGGCCAGAAAAATTATTAAATGCTTGAGATCAAAAATTACTAATGATTATCTCAAAAGCATGCAACAAGACACAAATTGAGCAATAGTTGGCAGGATTTTCACAGCTGTGGAGGCAGGAATTTCCTCAACTATATCTCTGTTGGCAGAGTTGATCTGTTAGGTTGTGGAACACTGCCATAGCTCTGCAGTTTTGTTTCTGGAGTTACTGGATGGAAAAACAGTGATGAGAAAAGCTGAAATCATGAATGAGGAGTTAGCTACCAATAGCAGAGATTTCAATTTTCTTCTAATCCCTTTCTTTGCTGAGACATGTCTGATTATCCCATCTCATTATCCTTTTCAATCACAATTCCCAGCAAGACAGTTACCAGCATTGTTTTTACAGTATCCATAGTTAAAACAGTTTTGCAATATGGGGAATATCAACAACGTGCACTTTCAATTTCTTGAAAACTTGAGAGGCAAAAATCCTTTGGTATAAGAGGTGTCTATGCAAGGAAATATTTTAACCTGTACTCCCTACAAAATCTAAATGCAGAAATAGATTTTTAAACAAGTTTTAATGTGATATTCCACATTTAAACAGTTTCACTTTCTAAGTTCAAATACAGTTGTAAATGAAATCCCTGATTCTCTGCTCAAAACATACAATAAACCTCCTACGTGTTGAGTGGAAATTCTGTAATTTCATCCTTGAAATTTAAGCCAGACCCAACTCTTTCATCTGCTCATTCCCTTACAAAATCTTTATTAAAAAAACCCCAAAACATCATACAAGAGAAAACTTCTAACAACAATAACCTCAACCTTTTGTTGTAGCTCAGTGGTAGCAACTCTAAACTTAAAAACTAACTTTTGTTGGCACTACTATTTGTTTAGGGAAAAAATGTATCTGCATTGCGTGAATTGTCAAAAATTAAATTTATCAGTACTGTAAACTAGCTGCAATGAATAAAATGCAGAAGACTGGAAAGTTAGAAGTCAGCAAAGAGAAATTATGAAAACCATATGTATGTGAATGTTTATTTGTAATGGCAAAAAACTACATTATTTATGTAAAACTGACTACTTACTATGCCTAAACATGATGCTTTGTGCCAGGAAACTGCATAGGGTTTTCTTTCCTCTTGGTGCTCTCCTGCTCAGTCTGTGAAGCTTTCATTTATTTTCAGGAAACATTTAACATATTCCTGCCATGCTGCATAAAATTCTGCCTGAGAGGAAGGTAACTACATCTGCCAGCATCATGTGTGTTGAGAAATGTGGGCTGCAGCTAAAGGGTTCAGACAGCATGCCTTAAAAACCTTTGTCTGAGGAGAGCCCTGGCCCAGCAGACATCCTCATCTGTCCCACTGCTGTGTGCACCCCACGTCACCATCAGTGCCAACAGGATTACTCAGGAACATGGGACTACGTACCTGTTTGCTGTTCTTCCACATCTAAGTTGACACTATGAAAGGAGCTGGGCAATTCAATATGTGAACAGAGACACTTACATGATCAGGAACAATTCCAGGCCATGTGAAGTGCCCAAGGCGATTGTCTGGCTCCTTTCAGAGCCAAGGCTAAAACTTACACTAGAGACCACCTCTCTGCCAGTTTCTCCACTGCAGAGTGGAGTGTGATCATAGTTGCTGTGTGTTCCACAGCAGGGAGAGGACCTGACTCCTCCTCACTCTGTGTCTATAAAACCCCGTGTTGAGTTTTCAGCAGCTTTGCTATGAATCAGCTCAAGGAAGCTTGAATCCAAGGAGTGAATCCAAGGAGCAGCAATGCTCTCCTCTCTCAGTGGGCAAGCCAGCTCCACTGTTCCCTCATTCCTGGTACCATCGGTATAGCTGACACACAGTACTATAGCTGACTATACTACAGTGTAGTACAGCTCTGTCTATAGTATAGGTATGGGACATAGCTGAAGAAATCATGCTCCTTTTTCACATATCACATGCAATACCACAAAAAAGGAACATCCGAGGCAAAAGCTGATTTGGGGGAAAATACATTTGGTGAAAGAGAACCTAAGTGCAAGAGAGGAGCTTGAGAATGCTGAGGATACAAAAAGTATACAGATCAGCAGGGAATAAATAGTAAACTTCAGAAGTATCAAGAAACACAGCACTGTGGGATTGTAGATTCCTACAGATATCAGGAGGAGCTATCCAGGATAAGGCCCTTACTGAACAAACCAGAAGTGTTGCAAACTTTTTTTCAAATTAAAAATAAAAAAAAGGTAATCTTCACACTCTAAAAAGAGCTACCCCAGGCTACAACATGATTACTAGTGCTTAAGGCACTGACTCGAAAGAAGAAGTGGCAGAACAGGCAGAGTGACTTCATCCTTCTCTTGTATGATCTAACTTATTTTTGTCCTTGTGGTATCTCAAAAAATTAGATCTATTTCTCACTATGCTAGCCTTGATTCTGATAGTACTGCTTTTAAAAAGGTTTTCTCAAAGCCTGATGAAAAGGAGCTGAAGCTCAGAAGAGAGAGAACAAATTGCATAAATAGTAGGATGGATGAAAGAAGCCATTTCCCAATTTTTTTGTCTTTCCTTTACATACTAGACAGTGCCAGTTCCAGAATGAATTTGATAGAAATGTTGCCATTGAGTTCACACTCTGACAGTAATTTCACCATGCCTTTGAGGAAGTTTTAAAGCAGCTTTTGTCTGTGTGATACCGATCTTAACCTTCTGAAAAGCAAATATTTTCATTACCTTTGTGACTGGTTCTCTGAAGTTACTTGCCAATATTTTCTCCACAGGGACACAATAAGAAAGATATGAAACACGAAACATAACATAATGGAATTCTAGAGATTTTAGAGTAGCCTTCCATGCAATTTTTTATAATCATCAGAAGCTAGAAAGCTTTGTTTTCCTGATTTTTATTCTGCAGAGCACTGGAAGGTCTGCTTAAACCGTAAGTTCACACATCAACACTCCTTTCAAAAGCTCTGCTTTCCAGAGGTTAGAAGCCATGAAATTTGCATGTCTAAAGGGTCTTGTAACCCCATCACATTGCCTGGCAGAAAAAATTGCCAGCTGTGGACTTACCTATTCAGACGGAAAAACATGCAGTGACTGCCTGTAGCTGCAAAACTCTTCAGCATTTGCAGTTCAACTCTTTGCTCTTTCATCAGGAAAGATAAGTCCTGTCAACGTCAGTGGAGTTACAATAGTTTAAAATATGTGCAATGGCTTTCCATGAGCAAAGGGGTAGAGCTGATCGAAAAGACCACTCAGGGAATAATAATAATAATAAATATATCCAAAACACTGTCTGGAATTGAAAGCAAGTTGAGAGAAAAAAGTCTTCATGAATTTAAACTGAATTTAGCTACTAGCTTTGTCTGTTAATAAAAAGTGATGACCACATCAACATCTCAAAACTTTTTCTCTTTTAATCTGTTTTCAAGAATGCGCACTGCTTTGGAGGTGTGAGAGGTGAAGGTCATTTTGAGATGAGGTATAACAAAACCACAGTGATTTTTATTTTTTGTTATTGATACTGTCTCAGGACTCAGGCATTGCAGCTTGCTCCTTCATACTGACACAAGCGTTTGGGCAGACAGTCACTCAGATCAAAGAATAGATCCTAATGAAAACTATTAAATTCCTTTGATGGCTTATTTTCCACCTAGATCCCCTCCCCAGTCTGACATAATGGCTCAAACACCAGCGCTGACACACATGGGAGATGGTGAGAAAGAGTGACTCGTGGTAGAAGTCAGACTACAGATTGGCAGTGACTCTTTTTGGGAGCATCTTTGCCACATTTGTGCCCATTTGGTAGCATGTTCCCACTTCCCAAGAGACAGCAGAGCTCATCGAAAGAGCTTTAAACTAGACTTGAATAATAAAAAAGCCTGGGGGCAGCACACCGATGTATAAATCTATGTTTCTATATCTGCTTGTAACAGTTGTGGAACTACATGCTAAATGTTATGCAGAAAGAAGCAGATTTCACTAAATAGCCATTTGGCACTGAGGTTAAATGGGAGACTTAGCATGCAGCTGGTAACAGCATAACAGTTTCCATAGACTGTCTTCTATATGACTTTAAAAAACAGTAGAAAAAACAATTTTAGAAAGTAGTAATTTCACAAAATACCAAAAATATGCAGCTTCTCACCTGAAAATTTGCATCGACTATTGTAAACACATAATGAAAATACTGTGAAATGAAACACAAAAATTTTAATTTATCCTTTCTTAAAAATGCCTGTAAGTCTGACCAAGGCCTTTGCTCTCTGTTCATGTTTGCCAATAGTTACTGTATTCACAGGGAATAAAAAAAATACCCTTTGCTTTCTTCACATAGACATATTTTGAAAGTCTAGGCACTTTCAAATCGCTGACAAATCCAGGCAAGAAGTATCAGAAAAAAAGTAGACCATAGAAACCTCAAGATTTGAGCATTTGTAAGTAACAATGAAGATCAAAGTAAGAGCAGCAGGGAGTGAGCATTGATGATGCTGAGCTAAAGCACAAAGATACCCAACTCCACACCCTCTCCACACCAAGGCTGCCATTGTCACATGTAGCTTCAGGCACAGGGGAGGTCTGGAGGGGTAGTTTCGTATCAAAGCAGTTCAGCTTGACTGCTTCTGGTTTTTATTTTTAACTGTTGGTCCTGCATGTATTTTTAACATCAGCAGGGGAAACAGAGCACATTCTGCATTTTGAACAAGCGATACCAGGGGAATTTACAGCAAGAAATGCCTGACCAGAGCAGGCAGACCTGTGGTGTTCCCCTACCCGGCATGGACAGAGCACCTGTTGAGGAAGGGATGTGAGAGAATTGTGTTGCTGAGGAGCTCTTGCACCAGCCCATAAGAAACTCCAGGAAGAGGAGCTTTTCCCTCTCAGAAAGCAAGCATCTCTGCCAGGCAGCCAGAGCCCTTTGCCAGGGAGGATCTGACACCCAGTTCTCCTCAGTTTCACCATACAGATCAGCTCTTCCTCTTCAAAGGCAGCCCATGGAGGAAGGGAGGCCTTTACCCATGCCCAGGCTTACTCAACAGCTCTGATGTCAGAGTGCTCCCTGGAATCACTTTTTCCTTCTGCCTAAGGTCTGAATTTCTTGCACTATATATTTGAGCAAACTTCCCCTGGCATCCCACTCAACCCACTGAGGTGGCACACAGGCTCTTGATCTCTTCTTTGTGACAAAAACATGGTTCACTTTAAGAGAAGGGGTAGGAAAACACATTGGCCAAGATTCTTCTTAGGAGTTGAAGGATTTTCCTGTAAGGGAGTAAATCTGGGTTCATAATCCCTTTAAAAAGGGAAGGAATATGATTCAACATCTCCCACATCCTGGTTGAGCAATCTAAACAAAAAGCATCAGACCATCTAATTGGCCATCTGAAGGAAAAACCTAGTTGGACCCAGACCACTAAAATCCTCTGGTGGTGGGATCAAAGTCTTTATAGCCAACCTGGCCCCCAGGATACTTCTGCTTCATCAGTGTGGGAAGAGTGAATACTATGGATCCAGCACAACCTATTAATGTGAGTATAGTGCACATAATTAGAAAGGGCTCCTGCTATAGTAAGTATGTTACCTTTCACAAACTCAGTTTAAAATAGTAAAGGAGTTTGCTAGAACTCATCCTAAAAGGAAGAAAGACCCCAAACCCTGAATGGGTAAGGTACTGAGTAGTGATATTCAGGTTTCTCAACAAGATTGCAAGGCCAAATGTATGACCAAAGTGGCAAACTCCACAGCAGCTCCACCGTGTCCTTGAGCTAGAAAAATTTTATAAAACCTCACAAAATTTACCAGACGAGCATAGTGCATTTTGGTGTTCTAGCTACCTAACTGCTAAGACAGATTTTCAACACATATAAAATACTATTAAAAAAGTTATCTTCCAAAAGGAATGTATTGCAGCCTTGCATCTGATCCTGATAATGGAGTTATAATGCTTTTATCAGTGGCCCTGTTAAGCAGTACTACCATGTTATAGAATATGTAAAACATAGCCCTCCAGCTGGACAGTCTACATGTCTCATTACTCTCAGATGGGATATAAATTACATCTACTCACGCTCAGCATTATTTCCCTATTCTAAGCTCTGAGGTAGAAATAAAACTCCCCAAAGCACGAGAAGTACTCTCTCTTGCGTCATTATGCATACAGCAGCAAAAATAACTGCTGACACCACCCAACTTCTGCTCTCAGTGCAGAGAGAAACTGCTGCTATCGAGGAAAAAACACAAAAATTTCATTAAGTGACTTGGGTTATGTGTAGGTAACTTACAATGTCACAGAAAGGTAATCACCAGAAAAAGAAGACCAAGGATGCATGGCTAAACCAAGCAAGACAATAGTCTGATGATGAGATTATGGGCACAAAAACATTGGGCATGAACAAAGGTAAACACATTTAGATGTACAGATATCTCATTGAGCAACATGTGAACTTTTATATAAGAGTGAAATAGATCCTCTATTTACTGAGCTGAACTAGACTTGGTATGCTTTCTTAAGTGTGATTATAGGCAAACATTGACACCCCCTCAGTTTCCTTTTGCATTGAGCAAGCTCCTAGGAGGAAGAACTTACCTTTTGAATGCTCTGTAAAACACAGTCTACATGTAATTACATACAATAATAGCAAACAACAAAGATAAACACACCATTCAGTACCTTCCATACTCTCAGGCTCCTCACTGTGTTCTCTTTTCAGCTTCATCATCTTCCCGGGTGATTTCCCCTCACTCTTCTCCTTCGTCATACAATTTCTTTGAAATTTCGTCTTTCATGCTTAGAAAGAGAGCTTAAAGGGAACCAAGAGGTTCCTTGAACACAATTGGAATTTACAGTCCTTTTTTTTAAAGGGGAAAAATATTTTATTTAGAAGTACAGCCCTACAAAATTCAAAATGCAATACTCAAAAAATGGGATCCTTGTCAAAACAGCATGTTGACATAGAGGGTAATGCTCAAAAATAAGCCAGATAACAACATGCAGGTGCTGTGAAAGTGTGCTTGTGAAAGACCAAAGGCCAGTACTGTATTTCTAACTCAGTCAGTTCTCTGCTCTGGTGCCTCTTGTAGCCCTGTGAAGAGGTACCACCCACCACACCACACACGGTGTGCTGTGATGGAGACCAAGCAACAGTTACCTTCCTTCCATGAGAAAAGTTTGTGGAATTGCTTCCCGATGCCATTTAACAGTGCAACCACAACAGTAAAGTGCTCCTAGTGCAAATCATATTTTCACTATCAAGTGTCACAATGTTCCCATTCCAGCATAACAACACCTTCAGTCATTTGCAGGAGATGTATCTACCTAAAGTGACTTGTAGTATTCAGATATTCCCGAAGAACAGTTATCTTTAGGAACACTTTCACCTAGGACTGCCCACCTGCCTGCCTGGAATTTGACTAGAGGAGATCACTGCATGATTTCTCTTATTGAGATTAAGCAGATAAAGCGGAAAGCCAGGACAAAATTTAAAGGTAAGTAAACATTTTTTCATTTAAACCTCTGATTTAGCTTAAGGCAAGGAAATTCATAGTATTCGCTTATGATGCACTCAAGGGAAAAAAAAGTCTTATTACACATCCTAGTCTTGTTTAACAATGATGCATGTTTTCCTCAAGGAAATTAAAATGAGCAATCCCCACAGTTTTTCACCAAAAATCCCCAAACAGCTCTGCAGTTCCCTGGCAAACAACAGAGAATCAAAGAACTTGCAAAGCCACAAAGGCAACAGGCTGTTAGTCAAGTGCACCAGCGGTCTTTGGTGACATGCAGCTTGTCAAAGCAATGTTTGCTTATGAGAAACATGAACACAGGGTATTACTGACCTGTTCAACCTGTTCACATCAAATACAGCACAGGACAGGTTGGTTTAACACTACAAAGAACTCCAACACTCTTTACAAGATCTGTAGGAACTCAAGCTGCCTCAATCAAGATTTGAGGAATTCCACGAAAAATATGTCAGGGGATCTGGACATCAGCTTTCCATTACATTCAAGACATTTGGAAGTTATTTGCATATTCACTGTCGTGATCCCACTTGAACGGTCTTCTGACAATTGGCATATTCTTCTACACACAATTGAACGTTTCTACAGAACACCATATTTTCAGTTGTATTGCTTCTCTTACTATCAACGGTACTATTTTAAGTCACAGTCCCCAAATAAGCATCAGTGGTTTGTCTTACTACTGTAGCATAGTGAAGATTATTAGAAAGAAAAAGACAGTCAAATCAAACACACAAATCAGAGTGGAACATACTACAACCCTATTAATTCTTCTTTATTAAAATACCTTATTTTTCTATCTCGGTATGCCATTTATGTAGCCATTAAGTTGATTCATAGCACTCAGCAAGCAAGGTCTCCTGTTGCTGCCAATAGCACTGGGTTTTGCCTTGGTCCATGGCAGGGCTCCTTGCAGACATGCCTGACAACTGATAGAAAGAGGGGAGGCAACCTTTGACCATGACAGCTCTGCAGTTTGTTGAATTCTTCAATGGCACTAGAATTTCCATGCTCTCGTCAACCTCCTCCCCTGAAAAGAGCCTCCTCTCTGCAAATCTCCCAGGTTATCAGGAGTGAAAGTGGCATGGAGTTGCTCCTGGGCAGAACAATTCTGGAAGAAACAGAACTTGTTCCAGAGTAGGTCAGTGAGTTGCACACTGACCCTAGAAAACAAGGTTTGACACATGGGATGATTCTGTATTGGCTCCCTGGCTATAATTCATTGGTGAGTGTAATCAGGAACAATTTTCATGTGTGGATGGTCTGAGAGGAGAGATTTTTTACAACATTCAGAACTGGACCCTCTGCTCCTACAGAAATGTCTAGTAGTAATTCTCATTTCTCACACAGAAATAAAAACTGGATAAACACTGAGAATTTCTAAAATTGCACCTTAGGAAGGTCTTACATGTCAAGATGCAGCCATCTGCTTGATAGTATAGATGACAAGAAATAACGTGTGCAGTGAAATGAAGTGCAACAGAAATAAAGGGATGCAAGAACAGTAATCAGCAGCATTACAGAAATGTTATGCAGGAAAGAAATTCTTTGGTATCTAGAAACTACGCCTTAGAGGTTCAGTAATATTACTCATGCATTTCAAGTACCAGGCAGATCTCCTGACCTGTAGGTAACTCATGAGCAAGTGCTGTTTGTTCGGAGCTTAATACATTTTGAACAATGTGACTACTGATAAAACAGTGTAACTCAGTGCAGTACAGTGTGGATTAACTGACCTCCTTTAAGCCCTTCACAAACTTTAACCATTATTATAGACAGATCAGAGCAGAGTATTTCTATTATGTACAGTACCAATTAAATAAGAGATTTTTCATAAGAAACTGTCCAGAGCAATAGAAGAAGCATTTTAATGCTATTGTGTAAATTCTAGTTCCTTCTTCCCTTGAATGCTATGCTTTGTCCTAGATTATTAAATGGAGTTCCTAAGGCATTAATGAGCAACTTCCACTGGACCATGTAAGTATACATTGTACTTCTGAAAAGTCACATGGACATTCATATAAAAAGTAAACAAAACCTCAAAATGAGAAAATAATAACTGAAGGCTTAGAGACTTTCAGATGAGGAACAACAGTCGAAACATACTTTTATTTCACTCAAGATGTAACTATACACATCAGGAGGACTGTATAACAGTGATCAGCCCAAAAAAGTTCTCTGAAAATTGCTGAGGAACAGATACTTTCATGACACGAGAAATAGACAACTCATAAAATCAAGTTACAAAATTAAAACTTACAGAGCTACAGACAAGACTCAATTACAGAATGCCTGCTGAAGATTTTATTAGGGAAGCACAGCCTTCTACCAAGTTCTGGTAATTTTAAGAGCAGTATTTTCACTTGGGTTAGGTAAAGGAAAAGTTTGACTGTCTGCAGGGACAGCCTATGAGTCGCCTGGCAGTGGAAGGGAATCTCTCTCTGAGACATGTACATCCATGTGCTATCCCAAATGGAAAAAGAGGTAGGTAGCAGTTTCTTCCCTCCTGTATTTGCCTCTGAGGGTCATCAGAAGGCAAACACCAGGCACTGAGCTCATCTGGTCTGGCTGTTTTAATCTTTTTGTATTGTTGCAATGGGATCTTTTAATTGATATTAGTAAAATATAATGTTAGTGGTATGCTTTCTTCTACGCCTAATGCCACAGATTTGGTA
Organism: Campylorhamphus procurvoides; assembly: GCA_013396655.1. Taxonomy (NCBI): domain Eukaryota; kingdom Metazoa; phylum Chordata; class Aves; order Passeriformes; family Dendrocolaptidae; genus Campylorhamphus; species Campylorhamphus procurvoides. Next base: position 312,619 of record WBMV01000270.1, on the reverse strand, counting down.
AGGGAGAGCTAACATTACAGTAGATACTGTTCTGGCAATTCCCCTCTGCTGTGCTCAGGGACCTGGTCAGAGAAGGATTGCTGCTGTTGAAAACCACTCTCTCAGACTTGTGTTCTAGCTCTAATATCTCTCCACTGGGCAAAATTACTGCAGCTGCCTTTCTGCTACTGGCAGAACGAGACATTAAATAAAAAACAGCCTCTTTCCTGAGGCTCTCTATCCAAGCTGTTTTAAGAAAATGAAAAGTATCTGGGGTTTTTTTTAAAGGAAGAATCCAAATGAGGACACCCAAGTTCAGTCACTCTATTGTCTATCACTTCTCTTATGCCCCATGTTCTGTTCTCCCCACTCTGCACCCGCCTGTTAGCACTTCCCAAAGCAGAATCAGGTGTCACTCTGGTTTTCCTTATGCGAGAAAACAGAACTACTTTCATATTAAAAAAAAAAAAAGGAAAAAAGAAAAGAAAAGAAAAGAAAAGAAAAGAAAAGAAAAGAAAAGAAAAGAAAAGAAAAGAAAAGAAAAGAAAAGAAAAGAAAAGAAAAGAAAAGAAAAGAAAAGAAAAGAAAAGAAAGCTTGGCCAAAATCAGTTCAAGACATTCCAAAAGTTTTGTCAGCATGCCTTGCCCAGTTTGACTCAGTCTGCATTCTACAAGATTCACCTAAACAGGCACACTTGCCCTGGGTGAAGAGTCCCTCTGAAAGGTTAAAATTCCTGCAACACCTACCAGGTAGGCAGAAAAAGATAAGGCAGCAGATAACAGGGAGCTTCCTGGCATGTCCTGCAGCCACTCTCCTGCTGGAGCTGTTGGAGCTGATTTTGGTCCACTTAAAGCATATGAATGTGATGCATTTAATCTACCCATATGTAGTTCACAGGGAAAGAGGCAACTTACAACTTGTACACACCCTGCACCTTAGCAGGGGCATTTAGTTTCATGTATATAAATAACAAAACCAGCTAAAATATAGAGATAAATATACATTGTATAAAATTTATAAGACATTATAAATTTCAAATAAACCACAGATCATTGACCCGTAAGTTTTAAAGTATTAAAATGCAGACTGCCCCCAGCATGTATAAAGTGTGTGTGTGTACAGGGGCAGGGATGCTCGAAGCCCCCGTTTCCGAGCGCGGGGGGCTGGGGGCAGCCGGCCCAGACCCCGCGGGGCCAGGTGAGCCCGAGGCGGGCGCGGGGGGCAGCCCGGCCCGCCCGGAATTACGGAGCGCGATTACTTCATGTTCCCACCACTCCCGTTTCACAATCCCGCTTCCAAAGGGCTCTGTCAAGCCGGCGCGCTNCGGGGGAGGCCGTCCCGGAGGAGCCCTCGGCGCGCTGGGCGGCGCTGCCCCGCTCCCTGCGCCTCGCCACGCTGCTGCTCGACCGCGCCGCGCGGCTCCGCTCCGAGGTGCGTACGGACACACACACCGACACACCGACAGACACACCGGCCGCCCGATCGGCCGGGTACCGCGCCGCTCTCACACACACACACACAGCCCCGCCGGGCTGCCTCCCTCCGGCCGCACTGCCAACCAAACCTCTCGGTGTCTCTCCCCAGATGTGCGAGAAGTTCACCGTCTGCGAGAACAGCATGGAAATGCTCCTCCAGAACAACCTCAACCTCCCCAAAGTGACAGAGGAAGATGGGTGTCTGCTCGCCGGCTTCGATGAGGCAAGGAACCGCTTTCCTTTCTGCTCTAATCCTACGTACCTGGGGCAACTTTTGCCTGCCCCAAAAAAACCTGTGGAAGTTGACCTAAAGATTTCTGCCGGCTCCAGCTGGCTTTGGCCAGACCTCCACACTCTGCATAAGCATCATCTGCTAACCTGCACACAGCATAGCGATCAAAGCATTTTGAGTTGTAAATGACTTTCTCACCTTTCTCTCATTTCAGGAAAAGTGCTTGAGAAAAATCTCCAGCGGGCTTCATACATTTCAGACATACCTCAAGTTCATACAAGAAACTTTTACTAGTGAAAATCAAAACGTTGAATCTCTGTCTTATAGTACAGAGCAACTGGCACATACCATAAAACAGATGGTGAGTTGGTTTTACATTCACTCTGATAATTGTTATGGCTTAATACTGATGTGCAGTCAGAGATAGAGGATGTTATGTGAAGCGGAACATTTCCCACTGAAAAAACAAGTGACAGTTCCTTAGGCTCAGATCTTAACCTCATGACCAACTTAGATTCTGTTTTACAAAGTTTTGGTTTCTTTTCTTAAAGAACAACCCTTCTTCCTACTTTCTATTGCCAATTTCCAAAACAACTAAACGCATTAAAAAAAAAAAAGGCAAACACATTTTTACAATATTATCGATCTTTAAAACNTTGTACACACCCTGCACCTTAGCAGGGGCATTTAGTTTCATGTATATAAATAACAAAACCAGCTAAAATATAGAGATAAATATACATTGTATAAAATTTATAAGACATTATAAATTTCAAATAAACCACAGATCATTGACCCGTAAGTTTTAAAGTATTAAAATGCAGACTGCCCCCAGCATGTATAAAGTGTGTGTGTGTACAGGGGCAGGGATGCTCGAAGCCCCCGTTTCCGAGCGCGGGGGGCTGGGGGCAGCCGGCCCAGACCCCGCGGGGCCAGGTGAGCCCGAGGCGGGCGCGGGGGGCAGCCCGGCCCGCCCGGAATTACGGAGCGCGATTACTTCATGTTCCCACCACTCCCGTTTCACAATCCCGCTTCCAAAGGGCTCTGTCAAGCCGGCGCGCTGCTTCAAGCACACCCCCATCCGTGTTCTCATGCCGGATTTTCCCAGGCCATGAATAATCTCGAAGCCCCCTCGATAAATACACGTTCAGGGATGCCCGGAGCTCATTCAAGCCGCCAGCCTCTCCGAGGAGCAGCGCCCGGGGCCGGACCCGCAGCCGAGCAGCCGCACCGTGATGTTCGCCCCGCGCTGTGCCCGTGCCCGTGCCCGCCCCGCGGCGCTCCCGGCGCTGCTCCCGGCGCTGCTCCCGGTGCTGGTGCTGGTGCTGCCGCTGCCCCCGGTGCTCCCCGGGGCCGCCGCCGCCGCTCTGCCCGCCGCCGACTCGTCGGGGGAGGCCGTCCCGGAGGAGCCCTCGGCGCGCTGGGCGGCGCTGCCCCGCTCCCTGCGCCTCGCCACGCTGCTGCTCGACCGCGCCGCGCGGCTCCGCTCCGAGGTGCGTACGGACACACACACCGACACACCGACAGACACACCGGCCGCCCGATCGGCCGGGTACCGCGCCGCTCTCACACACACACACACAGCCCCGCCGGGCTGCCTCCCTCCGGCCGCACTGCCAACCAAACCTCTCGGTGTCTCTCCCCAGATGTGCGAGAAGTTCACCGTCTGCGAGAACAGCATGGAAATGCTCCTCCAGAACAACCTCAACCTCCCCAAAGTGACAGAGGAAGATGGGTGTCTGCTCGCCGGCTTCGATGAGGCAAGGAACCGCTTTCCTTTCTGCTCTAATCCTACGTACCTGGGGCAACTTTTGCCTGCCCCAAAAAAACCTGTGGAAGTTGACCTAAAGATTTCTGCCGGCTCCAGCTGGCTTTGGCCAGACCTCCACACTCTGCATAAGCATCATCTGCTAACCTGCACACAGCATAGCGATCAAAGCATTTTGAGTTGTAAATGACTTTCTCACCTTTCTCTCATTTCAGGAAAAGTGCTTGAGAAAAATCTCCAGCGGGCTTCATACATTTCAGACATACCTCAAGTTCATACAAGAAACTTTTACTAGTGAAAATCAAAACGTTGAATCTCTGTCTTATAGTACAGAGCAACTGGCACATACCATAAAACAGATGGTGAGTTGGTTTTACATTCACTCTGATAATTGTTATGGCTTAATACTGATGTGCAGTCAGAGATAGAGGATGTTATGTGAAGCGGAACATTTCCCACTGAAAAAACAAGTGACAGTTCCTTAGGCTCAGATCTTAACCTCATGACCAACCTAGATTCTGTTTTACAAAGTTTTGGTTTCTTTTCTTAAAGAACAACCCTTCTTCCTACTTTCTATTGCCAATTTCCAAAACAACTAAACGCATTAAAAAAAAAAAAGGCAAACATTTTTACAATATTATCGATCTTTAAAACACTCCAAAACAAACTTTTAAGACAAGTTGTATGATATATTATCAGTAGCTTAAAAATTATGGGAGACATCTGCTATTAAAAAGCACATATTTTGCTTGTAATGCTAATGAAAAAACTTTTTGATTTGGTAGACTAAATGCTATTTTCTAACAGACATTTTCCATGTTTTGGAGAGCTTTAAAAGATCACACTTCAAAAATTCACTTATTTACTGTAGTTCTTGCTCACATTAATAATCTTTAACAAGAATATTTCCTTTGTCATTGGAGAACCTATTTGCCTGAGTAAGAAATCATCCAGGTAGGGACTGCAGAAGTCTCAGGGCATTATTTCCTTGAAGCTGCTTTTTGGTGTCTGAAAGCGCACTGTGTGTTTGCCATACCTTTCCTAACATACTGATTTATGCCCATCATTCTTCACATTGAAAGGAAGCTGAACTGCTTTTTTCACACAGTGCTAGCTGAGAATAATAGCCCTGTCACAAGACAGCAACTGACTACTGGCTTCCAACTTGATATACTAGTTTGCAGAAAGTTCGTTTTATAACTGAGGGAGACTAGGCTTTGTTGGTTTTTTTGTTTGTTTTTTTTTTTAATTAGTAGAGTCAATACAATCAGAACAGGCAGAATTAAACACAGTGATCAAACCTGTACTCGTAGACACTGTGAAGTTTTTGAGAAAAAGGTCTTGATCTTCAGGTTGGAAATTTTTCTTTACGAGAGAAAAATCTGCTATTTAAGACAAGCAGAGTAAAGACAGAATCTGTCACTTGTGGTCAGACAAATCTACCAGCAAAATATCTGTCTGGATATCCAGACACAAACTTTTACAGAGTGTTATAAGGAGCTGGGTATACCAGTAACAGGAAGCGTGATCAGAGTCCACTTCCAAGTAGACTGGACAGAAAGAATATTTTATATTTCACAAAAAAATGTTCCAGGAGGAGGCTGGCATGCTTTTGTCACTTGTTAAATAGTAAGCGATCCTAAACGTAGGATGAAGCAGATACTTGTTAGAACTTTGGACTCCAAATCAACAGCTCCATGATTTGGGTGTATAACACCCATTTTCAGAAGTCACCGACTCACATCTTGGGACAAGTTTTTAAAAGGCCTTCAGGTATTGGGTGCTCAGTGTTGTAAATCAGCATTAGGTAAAACTCCTACTCATCTTGTAGTTGTGTTCCCACACACCAGTGGAAGTTGGTGGCACTCAGTCTCCCCCAGTGACTATATGCCTGGAAAGTAAGAATTAAACAGCTAAACAAGTTTGACATCTTTGGAAACTGTTAATCTACTACAGAACATGAGAGGTTTTACTCCCAATGCCAGCCAATTAACTTATGACTCAGGATAGAGCAGCCAGTACAGTTTAGGACAAACCATGATCAGCACTTTCCCACCTACCTATGTGGCTGCCAGCTAGCAGGAGAGGTGCATCGATCTGCTCAGCAGAGTGTTGGCCTGTGATGCCAGGCATTGCATTCACACCAGAATAAACAGTGTAGATCAGAGATTCTTACACAGTAATTGTAGCAGGCATCAGCATTCCTCAAACCCCTCCACAGAAGCATGACGGCACAGAAGCACAGCTCCCAGGGAGGGCTGTTGTCTGCAGTGCAGAAAGAGTGGATATGCAGCTGGTTGGGAACATACAAATGGATGCTCTCCAACAAGCTCAGCGACAATGTTTTAACGAGGCCCCCCCCATATTCTCTTTATCACAGGTGATGGATCCCGAAGAAGTGATCATCCCGGATGCAGCTACCCAGGAATCCCTCCGCACAAAGCTGAATTCCAGTAAGAAGACCTGGATAGGGAAAATCACCACTCACCTCATCCTCCGAGACTTTACTTCATTTATGGAGAAAACAGTGAGGGCTGTGCGCTATTTGAAAAATACCAGGAGTTTCAGTGCCTGAATGTTTTAGTTCAGGCACAGTCCTTTGTTACAAATCTGTCATGTGGCAGATGACAGTGTTGTTCTGTTTTAAGAACCAGAAATAGTAACAATGGTTTGTATTTATATACATTCTCATTTCCTTCAAGGAAGTTATTTATTGTATTTAAAGTATTTATTAGTTTCTAATGTTTTTATATTTTTAATATTTAGAAATAATTTAAGCAAAGGACATATTTCTTTTCTAATGGTACTATTCAGAATAGCAACTTATTTAATACATATTTAACAAAAATATTTTCAGAACCCAGAAAAATTGTATACCTTATGTTTTTAAAATATTTGAAAGATTGTATTTATGACTTATTTATATTTTTAAACAAATAAAAGCTGATTTTAAAAAAGGCCTGTACAATCCACGTGAACTTTAAATAAGACTAAGGCACACTAATATACCCAGTTTTTAATACCTGCAATTATCAGAATAACCACTTTCAAGAATATATCTGCATAATTAGGTCAGTTATCTACATAGCACATATGCACATACATACACAGACAACTTGATCAACATATAATTCATAAAATTGGATATAAAGGAACCAGATGCACTGAACATGGCACTTAAGAATGAATACAATAAACCATAATTGCTCCTGAGAACCAAATGAACAATAAGTCCCCTATATTTAATAAGGAACACTCAACAAAGTTGTAATTGTTAAGGATCTTCTTACAAGTTAAACAACCTCTTAAATAAATAAAACAGTGAGACAACCACATTAACCACTTTGACATGAATACTATCTTCTGATCAGTTTTATTGCTGTCATCCAAGGGAATTTTCCAAGTTTGATTAAACATTGCTCCCTCCTATCTAAGAAGCAGAACAAAAAAATTCTTAGGTTCTTTCCTTAGGTGATATAAATCAACATATTGCTGCTGAGTTGCCAATGACCACTGATGATCTAACGCATTCATCTTTTATCATTTATATTTCACTTGCATGAATAGGGCACATACCATGAATGCATATTCTTGAATATTGTATAGAAAAAAAAACAACAAACAGGACCTAAGCCTGAGTATCAAAGCCCTGAAACTTTCCTTAGCTGCACCATCTGCAGCACTGGAGCTGTGCAGGTACCTCATATACCCAAACTTGGAGGAATTCACAGACCACACAACAGGTGCAGGCAGCAAAAGTCCCTCAAGCTTTGCCTCTAAAATGCATAGAATATTAATTACCCTCTACTCTTCCAGCAGAGCAGTGAAGATGAAGAGAGGAAAGGCATGACCTGGAATGTGGATAAGGATGTCAGTAAATTCTCTTCTTCCTCTGGGTGATCTGACTGTCCACATATGCATTCCACCACTGGGGATACCAGAACAGTGACCAGTCCACCCACTGCCCACATCTCAGATGCTCAAAACAAACCAAACCACTGCTTTGCCCAATATGGTAAAACTGTTGTCTCAAATTGTGTAACATCTTGAGAAAGAATGAGGAGACCTCAAGGTGGTCAGTTTAAAAGATGTCTGTGGTGAACAGTTTTTCTCACAGCACTTAAGATCCTGCTTTAGCTGTCCTGGCATGTGCTAGGAAACATACGAAAGCCTGTTTTGGCTTTTTCACTGTTTACCATCACAGATAGTCTTTTTTAGTGACCATTTGGCTGGAGATCATTCTGGGCCTTGTTATCACAGTAACAGTTATGAGACCCAAATGTGGATCTCACACTGAACTGTATATGAAAACAGAGAGGAAAAAAAAAAAAAAAGAAAGACTGACCAAAAGGAAAGGCATTTCCTGGTTTCACCTCTCCCAGTAGAAAGTGGCTGCCTGAGATCACCATTAGTCACTATGTGCACTGCAGTGAAACAAACACACACTGATCTTCTCCTCAAATGCCAGATAGCATCTATGAATCAAGGTACTGAAACCCCTTTCAACTGATGGGCAAACACCCATACCTCCCACCAGCACTCCTCAGCTGGCAGCCACCCCAGGTTGTCTGCAATCCTAGTAAAGACCTAAATACTGCCACATTTTAGGATGTAGAGGATGAGCAAAAATTACCACTTGTTGGGTGGGGAGGTCAACTTCCAAGTCCTTCCTAGAGCAAAGGATATTGCTGGTGCTGAGCTGCCGTTATTTTACCTGTGGCTCCTCCACAGCTACCTGCAATTCTCAGGGTACTTCAGTACAGCAGCTGCCTTGCTGGCCATCATTCTCTGTCACACTGCCAACTTCAGGGACTGCCCCTGGGATAAGCAACGCGTGCTGAAACCAGCACTTGCTTGTGGCACAGGAAGATTTGCAGTGGGAAATGCATGCAGAAGTCAGAGGAGACCCAAACACTGTTAAGCATGTTACGGGGTGTCTTAAATGAATCAACTTGTCATCCTTTTTCCAGTTTGCTGTTTAGAAAGGATTTGTCAACAATCAAAAAACACACATAGGTGTTTATTTTAGTTGGAAGACCAGCATGAACACATAAAAAACCAGAACAAGAGTAAAAATGGGCATTCCTAACTACATTTAGCCACAATGAAATACCTCAACACTCCAACAGAGGAGAGGTCCTCCTAATTGACAGCTAACTCACTGAGCAAGGCAAAAAAAACCCCAAAAAACCAAAACAATTACCAAAACCCACCAAAACAACCCAAACAAAAACAGACCTGATAATAATTACCTAAAAAATTAGGAAATTACCCAACCAAGCAGCATTTTGGCTGCTGCTGTACAGGATCAGCCTTGCCCTGCAGATCCCAGCTAGTGCTTCCCCTTCCACTGCATGCCTACTCCTTAACCTCATACTGAGATTCTGGAATGCTCAAGAGATTACCAGCTCCCTTCATCCTGATTCTGAAATCCCAATGAAGGAAGAGGGTAAAGCTATGTTGAAAAGCATGCATACACTCTACAGTATGCAAGAAAAAAATCCACAGTATTAAGAAACAGTATTAAAGATGATGAACAAAATATTCCTCAGTTCAGCTGCCATAACACTCAGAATGCCAGCCCAATGAGGGAAAAAGCCCAAAAAAACAAAACCCCCAAAAATTAAAAACACAGTGCAATCTACTGTTAAAGTCATCTGTAATACAAAAATATTCTTTTTTCCAGTGATAGTCTCTGAAGTCTCATTTTTCTATTTTTTTTACCATTTCTATTTATTACCATTCTATTTCTTTTTCTGTGTAAGAAACTTCTAAGAAAAAGAGTGGAAAACATTCCAGCCTGACTGACTTTTCAGGTTGCAGCACCATCCCCTATCCAGTAAGCCTATGTACTGGTGCAAACAACTAAACTCTGGCAGAAAGGACAACAGCTACTTGAAAAACTGTCCACATGTTTAGTGCCTTCAGAGATTTTATTAACTGATGGTAAGCGAGCTTAGCAAGACTAAGCTGATGCTACAAGAGGTGGAAGACTTACGCCACCAGTAAAGCATGGGAGCAGGGTCACTTTTCAGCAGTAATGAGCCATTAAGTTGTCTTAGCTTGATGGGAAACTTCCCCCTAAGTTTGCCATGTTATTTGTGACTAATAATCTTTTCCATGGTCAATTTAAAAGATAAAATGGTGGCAATGTAAGTATGCAGTAATATATATTAAAGTCACATCCTAATGGTCAAGACGTGCTGCCAAATATATATGTGTGTATATATGTAACTACAAACCTTGTGATCTAGGGTGGGAAGCTTTCTGTAAAACCTTGCTTCTCAAGTCAAATGATTAGATAGCAATTTCTTCCTTCTTGACAAGAGGAAAACCAAAACCTAACCCCTTGCTCATGAGAAATGCAACCTCTGCAGGCTTCGACACTGAAGAAGCATTTTCTCTCTGAACTTCTAGCAAAATCAACTAATTTCTATAATCTAAACATATTTAAGCAAATCTTGGTATATTTTCAGGACTAATCTTGGCAGTTATCAGAAAACATACTACAGAAATTTTGCAATCCGAATTTCTATTCAGTAACCAGAATCTAAGAAGATTCAATCTTACTTGAGTAAATCTATTTTGTAAAAAATTAAACATACATCTTCAGAATCAGAACACTGAGATTTGATTTGCCTTGCCAAAAAATCCTTTTCCACTTAACAGATATCCTTTTAGGAAATACCCTTTTACACTTAGCAGATAAGCATTCTCTCCATCTCACCCATCCTCTAATCCTAAATTAACATAAGCATAACCAGGAAACAATGCATGTAACCCACAAGCTTAACCAAGAAATGGCTATTGCATCACACACCATCATGGAAAAGTATTTAGAAATTTCAATTAAGTGGTTATTTGTAAAAATTAGATTAGTCATAGGACATTTAACAGGATGTGACCTCTACTCCTGCGGTGAAAACTGATGTAATGAGTTTTAATTTCCAAATATCATCAGTATCATCATAGCTTAAATTCCAAGCCTGTAACAAAATATTTCCAAAAATATCCAGGGTATATAGTTTGGTTTAGCATATTTTCCTGATACAAACCAGGATTGTAAGTTTGTCACTTACAACACAATGCAAGAAGAGTAGTTCTTAAGCAGCACTTTGTCACTTACAGCCATTTTGGAAGACAGATATACAAAGCAGCAAAGAACAGCTTTTATACTTTGCCAACACAGGGGCCTGCTGTGACAAAATTCTGAATGTTGCTTTGTTCTGCAGTGTTTAAAAGCTATAGTTTAAGCTAATAGGAGTTTTGCTCATACATTAACTCAAGGAAAAAAGCACATAGCCTATTTCACTGATGAGATACAGTACAGTTACTTTGTACCAGAAATTTGTAGCAGAAGGAAATACCTGTTCCAAACTTATCACCTTAATTTTGCCTCACAATTGGCCATCGCTTGAAGAATTTTTTGAGCAAACAGGTAGGTTCCTTTGTAGATTAATTTTTTAAGAACAAATTTACAGTGAAATCCAGATCTTGTTTTTTCTCTTTTGTTTAGTGATGACATTAAACTGGCCATTTTTTCCACAGCCTACTACCAGGAGTTCCACAGTCCAAACACCGAGACCAAAAAAACCACCAAACTCAAGACTCCCTCAGCATCACACCAAGTGTCATGTGCCTCCTTCTCTTATATGCATGTTTTTCTCACTTCTTACCTCACTGTCACCTTTAAAAGTCTTCTCCATTTTTAAAACTCTCTGTAGTTGTTCTGACTGACCTCCTTGTCTTTACTCTCTTTTCAGGACCATAACTCTGTCCCTCCCTTCCTTCCTGCTTGTCTTTTGGCCTGTCTTTATCCCTCTTTGCACTGCTTGCTGTGCCACTCCTTAGAGCCAAGCTGGCAGGAAATGTTTTGCTAAAGGGCCTGTCACCACGACAGGCTCACCATGATTACCAAATGGTACCAAGTTGTATCGGATCTTTCGACTTCACCTGAATACAGTAAAGGGAAAGCCAGTTTTAAGAAAATATAAGAAGGACAAAAAAAATATAGAAATTATTCCTGAATGGTAAAATCACCAGCAGCTTTTCTGGTCAGTGTGCCAGCAAACAAGATACTCAGATGGCAGGACACTGTATTGCTTCTTGCCCACAATAAGCTCCTGGCATTTTGCTGGTATTTCACTCACAGACTGGCTAGAAACAGTCCATTCCTTCAGTCCTGAGTTAGGAATGATCCTTCATTCACAGACACCCTCCTTGGAGACCAACCAAAAGCCACTGCTACCTTTGCCACCTTCACAGGAGGAGGCCAAGAGACAGACCAGCACCTTCTGACAAGGAGAAATGTTGTCTTCCTGATGTGAAAGCACCATGGGCACAGGACTGCAGGTCACTTGAGACAGGGCATTCTTCTTCCATTGAGATCCTCAAGATGCCTTCACTTTAGGCAAGCATGGCAGTAAGCAGAGCAGCCTTTGATCTTCCTAAGATTGGTCCAGATGGAAACATTCCTCTGGGTCCCTTGTGCAATTGTTTGTCACCAAGTACAACAGGCTCCAGGGACAGCCTCCCACCTGCAGTATATCCCTGACACTAAGGCAACCACAAGCACACTCCACTTCCACTTTGAAGGCACAAAGCCGAACAATCCCTATCTCCAGGTAAGATCAACTGGATACATGAAAGTCAGTACAATCTCCACAGAACACAGGAAGACATCAATGATTTTTTTTATTTTAGACATCTAGACTGTGGTCCTGAGCTCAGCTGTGGAAGTCACAACTCAATTTTCAGTAAACTACACTCACTGAGTTTATTCCAACACTGAGTTCACATGTGGTCTCACACAACTGCATCACAAACCCCACCACAAAAAATAAACCATACCTGGCTGTGTAAGCCACTGATTCACTGACAGAGATCAATGTCAGTAAATCACTGACAGTCAAGCAGGGGAGCTCCTGTTTGTTCTTTTCTAGGTGACTCCCAACTGACAGTAAAATAAAACTTGAAAAAGTTTTACTGGGAGGATATAAAGGCAAAACTCATAAGCACTTGGAACAAATAACACCTAAGTCCTCAGCCCACAGCCTTGAAAAACATGACAGTCCTTCCCCTTCAATCCAGAGACCTGCCCTCTTCTCCCTAGCACATCAAACCCCCCCAGTCTGGCTAAAACTAGCACACTTGCTGAACTTATTTTAGGGAATTAAGATTCTTCATAGGAATCTGTTTAATGTATAACTTCACAGAACACTGATCTGCCCTTATAAGCACGTCTAAATTTTGTGAAAATGACAAAAACAGCAAAGTAACTTCAAATTATTGCTACCAAAGACTTTTAAACACGAAGGAAAAATTTCCATTTTTTAAATTTTACAATTAATTACCAAGACTTATGACTAATACTACTTTTTTTCTTTTCCTACAAGAAAAAATGAGTGTTTATTTAAGGAGTTCTACTCACCTTTTAATTACAGAAAGCATACTACATGGAAGAAAATTCTATATGTATAAACGAAAAATACTACATATTGGCATTCAATTTGACTAGACTTGAGGGTACCATGAAAGACTTTTATTCTCCTCAATTTGAAAACTCAAGGGTTCTATGCTAATAACTTTCCTGAAACATACTTGAGTAGCTGTGAACTACCAAAACTTTGCTATTCAATGTGCTTAAATTAAGAATTGCATAAGCAATAATAATCCCATAATTCCAAGTCTCAAAAAAGCTGACCTGCAACTACTTTTAAGAGAAATTTTCAGGATGGGGAGGTCATAGTCTCTGGCCTGGGCTTGAAATATCCATGCTTTTGTAAAACTTTTAATGAGAGAGGTAAGGACACTTCCCTGTTCGCTACCTCTTGATAAATCCTATCATGCTTGGAAAGCAAACAGAGCAACCGTGTGGCGGTTAAGACTCACAAACCACATCTCCAAATGTCTGACATGGAACAGACCACATGAAATACACTCCTGCAGGTGTTTGGGTCCATCTACCCACTGCTGCACTTTTGGTATTGTACACCCTTGTGAAACGCAAAATCTGAGTGAGTTACTTCACGCTGAGTATGGTATCCCTTAGTATTGAATATGTCGAGTGGTTACACTAGATTTAACACAAGAAAAATGTTCCTGATCATGATTAAAGCCACTATCAAGTACCAACAGATTATGTCTTTACTACTGTAATTAGGATCTGTCAAGAAAAAGGATCAGAATTTGAAATCCTTTCATTATTTAAGATATATGAGTGGTTATATTAATCTCAAGTTACCATTAAAAAAAGACACTAGAAAAGCTGCACTAGCAAAAGGATATATGGTCACAAGGAAATGTTCTGTGTTCAGTCCTTGCTCTATTCCCCTGTCAGCAGACTATTATCATTAGCTATTCCACTGTTTTATAACATTTGATTAAATTGTCATGATTAATGGAATTTTAAGGAACATGGTGGTTTGCATTAGCCCTTGTAAATGTTTCCACTTTTTTTCTTCCAAATTCTTATCTTTCAATTTAATTTTTTTCTCTTGGTTCATTTCTCATTTTTTTCCAATCATGTCTGCCCTTAAACAGAGTAACAATTTAGCATAGATTTTCATGGCAGATTAAAAACCAAAGAATTCCCTATTACTTAAACATTTAATTAATGTAAAAATGTCTGAAAATCTATGGAGATTAAAAAAGAAAAGTCAAGCGAAAATACAGAATACCTTCATTGCAATAATAATTTGGGGCCAATAAACCCTTTTTTCAAAAACCACTGCAGAGATACAAACTAGCCTACACAGTTCCGGAGTGGACAGAACAATCTACCCAACACAGTTTCTCTTTAACAGAAACCATGCAATCACCATTTTAGTGCTTGAACTTCAGTGTTAAAAAGGGAGAAAACCAAATGATGCCAAAACAACGGTCCAAAGAGCAAGACTTCAACATAAAAATGCAGGATATATCTTGTTTAGTATACTTGTTTTCTTCCTTCAGTTACACATTAATAACTTCCTCTTACAGTAAAAGCACTATAAACACACAAACTCACAGAGCACTCTTGTTGAGTCCTTCCCCTCCGTCCTAAATCCCAGGAAATGTAGATAGTATTTAAGGGCAAATTTGGCATAAAAGTGTACTTTTTACCATCTGACTGTGCTAGGGAAAAAAAATCCAAGGAGGAATTAAAAAAACCTAAACAGGTCAGCATAGTAACTAGCCACAGGGGCTTATGAACATTTGGGGAAGGAATCTTTGAAGAATACCAAAGTATTTAAAACATTAGCTCAGTTTTCTGGTTACTGTTAAGATAAGGAGGAATCTTTACCCAAATGATGGTCGTAACAGGGATAAATATGGGGGTTGAGTATCACCATATTTTGGAATTAAAAAACAAATCCAAAACAGAACCCACACAATGGGTTATCCTTCTGTTATAAAGAAATATATATATATATTATACTTATGTAAAGACTAAAAACAACGTTTATCCATTCAAATTGTATTTATTTAATTACACTGTAATTCAAATAAGTTAGGTCCATATAAACTTCACTTTGTTGTATGTACAACCTATGTCTTTAGCAAGCTGATTGTGCCAGCTGGTCTAAGTGTCGGCCTCATCCTCTGGAATGTACGTATCTTCAGACACTCTCTGTCCATCAGCTGGTTCTAGAACAGGACCACCACATCCTTCATCCCCAAAGTAGACTGAAAGGGGAGGGGGGAGGAAATGAAAGTCAGATTTGCAGCACGTACTTATCTTTACATTGATGTTTGTAAAACACAGGTCTGGAGGAACAGCCCTATAAATGCTAACTCCCAAAATACTGAAATAACGACACCTTTAAAATAAAATTTAAGCCTACAGAGCACAAACATGCTCAGGAAAATGAGTGTCTGTAAGCTTCAGATTATCCCAAACATCTGCTTCTGGTATCTACATGCATATATTCTGGTATGAAATATTTTTACCCGTGCAGAGACACACTTAATGGACCAAGAAAAGAAGTCTCAAACCACTAGTGCAGCTAAACCAGAAATACAAGCAAGCAACTGCAGCAATTTAGGTCTTAAGACTCCTGAAGATTCTACTGAAATTGTAACATGACCTTGACACTTTTTCCCACATATTTTCTACTGTTTCTACTGAGTCATTGAATCCTAAAAATGAGATTTCCATGCATTGTAACTATGTGAAGTTAGAAAAGTTAATATATGATTTGGCAAACAATATGGTCCATTGATTATTAGTTTTAGAAATATCTGATCCTGCACAGTAATCAAAAGTACTTCAAGAAAAATTGAAGAGTCACCCTTTCTTCCTAACTTTATTTAGTTATGACCTATGGAGGCCCTTCAATAAAACTCAAATACCACTAGAACTTAAGCATCACTAATGCCATGACACGCAGCACCAACAAAAAGTCCCACAAGAAAAAGAGAATATGAGCAAATGTACTTTGCTTCATGACAGTGACTAATACTTTATTTCATGCAACTTTTATGCAGTGCCACATTTGCAAAGGCAGAAGGAGATTGGGTTGTGTTTTAAGCTTGTGCTAGAAAGCTGGTAAGTTACTCCTCAGCGCAGAAACTTGCACCAACTAGCTCTACAACAGATTATTTGAAGGGCAGCTGCCACTGAAAAGGTACAGGAAGTTCCATGTATTAAAAGCCATGCAAGATTAGGAGAAAGGCCCGTTCAAGAACTAGAGCTTTGCTGACTTGTCATTTGAATTTCTAAAGAAACAAGAACCACAACAACTGAAAACAAAGGATGGGCAAAAGCAATAATCACAACTGTTGCTGTCCAGAGATAACATCCAAACCACTATCTCCACTGGGTTTGTAGGTACATTTGGAACCGATACATACCTCCAGATAGTTGGCTCAGGCATTCCAGGATCTGCACCTCTTTTAAAACCTGAAGTGAAACATACATTACATACATATATATAAAAATATGTATGCATAAACTCCTACTTAAATCACTATCCAGTTATTCCAGCCCATTAAACTGCAATAAAAAACTACTGAACAGTGAACTGTGATTCATGAAGCTGTGCACTAATCTGAATAAAAATTGCATATTGTCATCAGGGTTAGAAAGCAGACAAAATAAAAGCATACACTTTTTTTTTTTAAAGTCTTACCTGTATCTTTACCCAACTTAGAATTCAGGGTCAACTAACTGTGAGATCAAGGAAATTATCTACCCTGAAGATCAAGACATACCATTACACACACAAACACACAGATTTTAAATGTTGCTCAGAAAGCAACCTAGCAAGGTTCTGCCTACAGAGACACCTGTATCTGGTGTAAGGGAGCACCTTGAGGCCTAACAGGCAGCATTCTGCAATGACATCTGATACAGAACTTAAAAGCACTATTTCAGTAATAATTCACTCAATTCAGGGTAACAGAGTTCTAAATGTTAAATCAATGAAACCTCAAATCTTCTATTTTGACTGGCACTTTTTGAAAACCTACATAGTACTAAAGCTTGCAAATAAACAAGATGTTTGTCAATCTACTAACACCCAAGAAAATTAAAGTTAATTACAAAGAGTTCACCCCCAGCTCACAACTCAAATACCAATTGACTGAAGTAAATGTATGTTTAAATAAAAACTGAAGGTTTAGTATATGAAGTATCTTTGCTCCCTGCTCTGTAAATTAAAACTCTGAAGCAGAATGACACAATTCAGGCACTGTTCCACACATTCTCTCCTACAATGGCTATTTAGAAGTGGATGTTTTATGAAAAATATATTATTTCCCTCATTTACAGACGATAGATAATTAATGTCACCTAACCAGAAACATAGGCCACAAAGGTTAATGGAAAAACTTCCACTAACTTCATGGACATGGGAAAAGCTCTGGGAAGATAACATGGGATGATTTGAAACTATTAAACGTCCTGACCCAAGTTGTTTGGTTGCCATACTGTTCGGCAACATGGCTTTAAAATTCATAAAGTTGTATTAGGAGTCACACTCTGTGTGTGTGAATGTTTCTGGCTCCTTCTCCCAGCCCGGGTTATTTTTAAATAAGCAAACCAGGTTTAACAAAACTACACTGATCTAATTTATCAACTTAAACCAGGGCAGCCACTCTAAGGCAAGTTTAAAAAAATACAACAAAAAACCACCATTGACCTAAAAGTGCACATTTGCATACCAGGCTCCCCTGTACATCCCCTGAGCATCCCATCCAGACCTAAAAGTCTTTCAGAGGAAGCTACAAGCTCACATTTTCTGAACATTTCCTTGTCTGTGTTTAGTTTAGCATGTATTCCATACACACAGGAGTCAATACAAAAATTTACCCTGAATCAGTGACACTGGCTTAGCCTCTTGCCCTTTCACTGCATCACACCTTCCCTGCCAGACTGAAACGGTAATCCCCATACAAAAGAGGTTCTTTCAATCATACAGACTTTGAATGCATCCCACCTCTGAATGACTGTGGCAAGCAAAGGTGGCATCTGCATGTCCCCTTCCCATCCGCTTATACTTAACGTCTTTGCATTACTGCAGACAAACTTGTAAGAAGGCAATGCAGATGTGGAACAGCACACTTATTTTCTGGAGGTATTAACCTGAACTCCTACAACTTGAGTTTCTCACTGCTACATAGCAAAAATGTACATTAGTGCAATTGTAAGTACAGTAACATGGTTTTATATAACTTGAAGTTTATACAATAAGTATTAAGTATTTATTAAGTATTTAATGTCCTCTGGTGTCACTCAGAATAAGGAGCATATTTCCCATATCCACAGACATGTATGAAAGTAAAATCAAAACTTCAGTTAACAGCAAAATTAGGTCATAAAACACTGCTGAAATTCCCATCCAAAACTTATCAATTTAAAATAATGGATAAAACTAAAAATGAAAATGCAATTAAACTTTAATCATGTCAATTAGTTTTTCCCCACAGTTTTTGAAGTGACTTCTTTTGCTTGTAGTCGTTGTTAAAGCACTTCTGTAACAGCCTAAGAGACCAACTTTTCCCTGATTGTTATCTGAACAATCAAAGCCCTTCAAACTGGATACTGCATTCCCATCAATTAATCAGAACAACCTATCAGATTTGACTGTAAACACATCAAGCTCCCAACCCTCCTTCATGTTTGCATTCAATGCAGAGATGCCTGCCTGGCTTAGGTATTTTTTGCAAAAGGCCCAACTGAGTTTGGGCAGAAAGTTAAGACAGATGAATTGCAGGGATCAGCCCCCCTGGGCCCCCCTGTCATAAAAGACGTGAACAGAAGTGTCAGGCCTATGGCGCATTGCCTATCTTAAGTGGGTCAGGCTCTTTAACAAGGGCAGCTGATGGCACACAGCCCTAACTCAGCAGGGGAACTACCAGGTGGCTGTGACGCTCCATGACAGGAGCAAGTGAAATACATCCTGGGCACCAGGCACGGCTTCAAGGTATCCGCTGAACATTCCACTGGAGTTTGGGAACAGGAGCCACACCATTTTGAGTGGGAGAGAGACTGTAACCTGCACATTACTCTGGAAATTCAACCTCAGACAGGGGCTGGTAGCCCTTCGCACCACGAACCAGTGCTCCTGTCGCTTGGGAACCTGCCCTTCACCATGGACTCCCTAGTGCATGAAGCACAGCCTCACCTAAAGAAGCAGCTGGACACTGGCACGGGTCAAATTACAGCTCCATTTGCTGTTCAGCAGCTCCAGTGTATGCTCTGCTCACTGCCCTGGGGAGCCATCCCATCACGGGGCACACATAGCACAGGAAGAGCCTCCAGGGAGGGAAAGGGGCAGAAAATTCTTTATTACAGAATTACAGACATGTTAGGGTTGGAAAGGACCTCAGTAGATCACCAAATCCAGTCCCCCCTGCCAAGGCAGGGTCACCTACAGCAGGTGACACAGGAATACATCAAGGTGGGTTTGGAATGTCTCCAGAGAATGAGACTCCACAACCGCCCTGGGCAGCCTGTTCCAGTGCTCTGCCACCCTCAGTGTAAAAAAGTTCCTTCCTAATGTTGAGGTGAAACATCTCGTGTTTTCGTTTGTGGCCAGTTGCTCCTTGCCCTGTCGCTGGGCAGCACCGAAAAGAGCCTGGCACCATCCTCTTGGCACCCGCCTTTGAGATGTTTATATGCATTAACGAGCTCCCCGCTCAGTCTCCTCTTCTCTAGACCGAACAGGCCCAGCTCCCGCAGTCTCTTCTCATAAGAGAGGTGCCCCCAACACCTTCGTGGCCCTCTGCCTGACGTCTCCACCAGGTCCTTGTCGTTCCTGCACTGAGGAGTGCAGAACTCCTGCTGTGGCCTCACTAGGGCCAAAAAGAAGGGGAGGACCAACCTCCCGGAGCCGCTGGCCACACTCTCGTTCTTTATAAGGACCGGAAAAAAAAAAAGAACCCACACCAAAGCCCCACCTGGCTGCGGGCCCAAGGCCGGCCAAGGCCCTGGCCCTGCCCCCGCGCACATGCGCGGCCGTGGCGGCGGGACCGGGCCCGGCGGGGCCGAGCCAGTGCCCCGGCCCTGTGCCCTGTCCCGCTGCCCTGTGCCCCGGCCCTGTCCCCTGTGCCCTGTCCCACTGCCCTGTGCCCCGGCCCTGTCCCCTGTGCCCTGTCCCACTGCCCTGTGCTCCGGCCCTCTCCCCCGGCCCTGGGCCCCTGCCTTGTCCGCACCCTTCGCTCGACCCGCCGCTCCCGCGGGCGGCCGATAGCACNAGACATGTTAGGGTTGGAAAGGACCTCAGTAGATCACCAAATCCAGTCCCCCCTGCCAAGGCAGGGTCACCTACAGCAGGTGACACAGGAATACATCAAGGTGGGTTTGGAATGTCTCCAGAGAATGAGACTCCACGACCGCCCTGGGCAGCCTGTTCCAGTGCTCTGCCACCCTCAGTGTAAAAAAGTTCCTTCCTAATGTTGAGGTGAAACATCTCGTGTTTTCGTTTGTGGCCAGTTGCTCCTTGCCCTGTCGCTGGGCAGCACCGAAAAGAGCCTGGCACCATCCTCTTGGCACCCGCCTTTGAGATGTTTATATGCATTAACGAGCTCCCCGCTCAGTCTCCTCTTCTCTAGACCGAACAGGCCCAGCTCCCGCAGTCTCTTCTCATAAGAGAGGTGCCCCCAACACCTTCGTGGCCCTCTGCCTGACGTCTCCACCAGGTCCTTGTCGTTCCTGCACTGAGGAGTGCAGAACTCCTGCTGTGGCCTCACTAGGGCCAAAAAGAAGGGGAGGACCAACCTCCCGGAGCCGCTGGCCACACTCTCGTTCTTTATAAGGACCGGAAAAAAAAAAAGAACCCACACCAAAGCCCCACCTGGCTGCGGGCCCAAGGCCGGCCAAGGCCCTGGCCCTGCCCCCGCGCACATGCNCCCGGGAGAGGACACCCGGGAGAGGACACCGGAGCCGGCCCCGTCCGCCAGCGCCCCCCGCGAGTCCGCAGCCCGGCCGGCACTGACCGAGGTAGAGCACCACGGGGATGAAGCCCCAGCGGATGGCGAACTGCCCGCCCTTGAAGAGCTGCTGCAGGCGCTGCTTGGCCTCCTTGCTGAGCTTCGGCATGCCGGCTGCGGGGCGGAGAGGAGGAAGAGGAGGAGGAGGAGGAGGGGGAGGAGGAGGAAGAAGAAGGGGAGGAGCCGGGCCCGGCCCGTAACGGCGGCGCGCGGGGCGGGGCCCATGGCGAGGTCCATGGAGGGGCCGGGGCTGGGCATTGCCACGGCATTGCTGCGACATTGCCACAAAACAGGGCAGCGGGAGCGGGGCGGGCTCCGAGGGGGGCTCTCCAGAGGCTGTCGGGGTGTCTGGGCTGCCGCAGGGCCTGCGTGCCTCCCCCGGGCTCTGGAGGAGGCGGGACGGGCCTGTGGTAAGTGAAGGGCAGAGATGAATGAAGTGGTGAGGAAAATACCCCTGGGTGAAGCTGGAAATGCCTCTCCACGAAGCTGTGTCAAGCGGAGGTGTAAGCTGAATGTTAGGGAAAAGTTCTCCACCCAGAGGGTGGTTGGGTACTGTAACAGGCTCTCCAGGGCTGTGGTCACAGCACCAAGCCTGACAGTTCAAGAAGTATTTGTACAATACTCTGAGGTGCATGGTGTGACTCTTGGGGATGCCCTCTGAAAGGCCAGGAGTTGGACTTCAGTGATCCTTGTGGGTCTCTTCCAGCTCTGGATATTCTGTGGTCACCAGGCTGTGTGATGTGTTCAGTCTGTGGCAGCACAGAGTTCGGGGAATGAAAGCATAACTCGAAATACAGGGAGAGACCTAATATCTAAAAACTGACAGTAAAGCACATTGGCCTAGTCCTTGCAAACTCAGAGCCCGAATAAGCACTGAAGTCACTTTCTTTTTTAACTAATAAATTAATGAGTGGTGTCTGCTCTTGCTGTGCCCTAACCACGCAGCTGTTACCTGTTTGACACCACTTACTTATGTGAGATCTTACTGCATGGTGTCAGTGCCATTGACTCAGCCAGTTATGTCATGCCTGAGCCATGTTTTCATGGTCTCTCAGGTAGTTTTGCTGTAATGCCAGATCTAGGTTCATTAAGGTTCCTGGTATTATTAGTGTGGCTGCAGTATTTAACACCAGAGGGCTAATCATGTCTGCTAACTATAGCAAACTCTTGCAGTAGTTTGGAGGGAATTTGATTACATGTGGAAACTGAGAAAAATTCTTAAACATCATTCCTTGTGACAGTGACAAAATCTACTCAGTTTTGTTCATAGTCATGAGTTATGGAACAGACACAAAGTTCTACATGTTATACATTGCCTAAGGTGATTGCTTGAGGTTTTGTAGCCATTTTGTCACATTAACAACAGGTCAGTGCTTTTTAGATCCAAAAAATCCGGGGATATAATAAATATCACTTGTACAGATACCTAATTTCTGCTTTCATTTTATGGATGCCTGCTCTGCCATTCCAACATGACAAAAATATGAGCTTATAGCTCACTACTTCCTTTCCAGGTACAGGCAGGTAGCAAACTGCAAGCCATCTGAGGGATTCTGTTAGCCACAGTTTGGTGTTGCCACAGTCTGTGAATAATCAAAATGTGGGGGATAAAAGAATATTTTGGTGATGTCATGGCACAAATATGCTGTCATGTTACAGAATACAGCCTTTCATGTCCATGTGCTCTGTGCTTCCATACGCATTGAATGTGCTGGTGGGGTATATCAGTATTTCTACTCATGTGACTGACTCACATTTAATGACATCTAACAAGTACAGTGAACACAGAGTTTATGAGTGTCTCCTTTATAAACTAAATACCTTATTCCTGAGGAAAGTTTAGGCACTGGTGCTCTAGGTCATGATGAGCAGCAGTATGAAGCTTGGACTGTGAGCCTACACCATTCCCAACAGAATATGCATTTTGGGGGAAAATTCTGGGAATTCTAACTTGAAATTGAGGTAATAAGTCTTTCTATCCGTAGGTTTGCATTGGTTGTCAATTTTTTTGGTATATCACTGTTGTCAAACTTTTCAAACTAGTACTCATGAGTAGAATTGTACAAACATTCAAAAATACAAATTTACTCTTCTGCACAAATGTAATTCAAGAGACATCTGTCAGCGATGGCTTGTCGTACTCAAAAGAGTACTCAAACCACTGAACCTGCTTTTCTGAGTCTTGCGAAGGAAGAGTAGTTACTGCAGAAACTTGTTTTCCAACCATTTATATTAAATTGGTTTTCCTCTGTAGATGAGGCCAAGTAAGATCTGTTTCCATACTGTGGTTACTGTTACAGCTTGTTCTTTCCAAACATACAAAACCAAGTGTTCATTACAGCCCACAGCTTGTTAATAATCTCTTACAAAATACTACAGTAAAATGTGACCCACTTTAGTGGAATTAAATTCAAAAGGTATTTTTTTCTTAAACTTCTTGTAATTTCAGTGTGACTGGGATTCAGAAATTCGAATGTACTAATCAACTGATCCAGAAGGTGATGAGAATTGGTTTAATAGTGTCATATGTGAGATTGTATAATCTTATTGTGGATGTTCTTGAGAAAGGGTGTTCACCAAAGTGTGCCGCATGTATCAGCCCATTCTTTTATTCCCTTCACACATTGAGTCAAGGAATAATTTTCAGAGACAGAAACTTGGTAGCTCTCATTTCTCATGTCTGCCAGTTTGAATGTTTGAAAGCTTGTAGGTTATTTCCTTGATTTAACCATAGGAGCCAGGAAATGAATAGCAAGAAAGTTAATATTTC
Source organism: Campylorhamphus procurvoides (assembly GCA_013396655.1). Lineage (NCBI taxonomy): Eukaryota > Metazoa > Chordata > Aves > Passeriformes > Dendrocolaptidae > Campylorhamphus > Campylorhamphus procurvoides. The sequence goes on along the minus strand of WBMV01000270.1, from coordinate 288,979 downwards.
TTTACCAGTTTTCTTGCAAACAGAATCAGTGCTGTGGCCCAAAAGAGCTAAAGGGTGTGTGCTTGGTATCCAGATAAACCAATTTTAATTCTGTATAGCTACTGGTCTAGATTTACAAAGTCTTATGTACTGAAGTTGTAAAAGGGTATCTGTAAACTAAGAAAAGTGACTGGAGAACAGCACTTACTCCATTATAACACACATCCATAGTATGAGACATAATCTCATACTGTCCAAAGTATCATATTTGCAGTAAAAATAATACCCAACCAACCAACTAAAACCAAAACCCCCACAACAAAACAAAAAACCTCAGAGCATCCAAACAGTAAATGGTTGTACTGACTCCAGAGGTTTTCCATGCCTTTTTTGGCTACTGTGGTACCTAGGCTGCTAGAGGGTCCTTTGGTGAACTATTGACTCAGCCAAAGGGGGAAAGAGAGCAGCAGTCATCCTTCCTGCAAGTTTGTGGGACAGGGCTGTTCAAATCATTGAAATAATGAAAATTAGCCCTAAAACAAAGAGTCTTATGATGGGGCATGAAACAATGAGCTGCTTTGAAGGGAGAAGAAATAATACCCAAAGAAATGGATCCCCAAAGAAATTGATGGAGCAGGCTTTGCCTGGAAAAGACAGAAGTAAGGTGTTGTGAGTGTGCTGTGGGTATTACTTCATGTTTGTAATTTATTGTGGTAAAACTTCCATGAAGGATTTTGATGTTATTTTTTTCTTATGGCTGATAATGACAACAAAATCACTTGGAATGGTGTGCCCATTAAATAGGAAGAACAAGAGGCCTGATTGTTGGAGTAACAAAAGAAAATTATTAATACCATATATGTTGAAAGTTTTTTGTTACAAAAGATTTCTTTGAATTTCTTTTTGCCTCTTAGTTCATGCGATCAGCAGTAACAAAAAAAAATCAGAATCAAAATTGCACAGGTTTCATCTGGGACAGCGAGAATGTGACTCTCTACTGTTTTACTAAATTGATTAGCAGTAATTCCACAAGTGCTGTGTTTTCACAGCAAATAAATACCTCTGTAAATACCTCTAACACACATTGTAAAATGTCCAAATGTTTCAATTTAAATCGGTAAATGAGAGAATTGAGATTCTTAGAGACATGACTGAGTCACTTTAAATGTCAGTCAGGATCAGGGAAATAATATCACTCAGTCAGATGGCTTTAACTTGTCTTTTTGGTTTTGAGTGCAAAGGGTGCCTTTCAGGTTAAAGAATTCCAGGTCTCTAGAGCTTTATCTCAATACATCACAAAGTTAAGTCATGCAATAGTACATGCAACTCAGAAGGCTGATGAAGGAGATGAAGTGCAGTGACACATTGAAGTCTGAAAAATCACTGTAAACTCGACATAGGAAATCCCTGCAGACTTCCATTATGCATTCACCACTCTCACTTTTGAGAATTTTCCTTCAATTTACTGACAAGAAACTGCATTAAATTCATCTGCTTGGCATGACAGTTTGAGTTTGAGGCTATTTAGGAGGAACTTAAATTTCAAAGACACTATGGTAGATACTTGAGCATTACACTGTAAATCCATATCAATAACACAGGAACATAAGGAAGAGGTCGTTAATGGATTTGCATTGCAGGCTGAATATTTATGGTATCAGTAAAAATGGTAGTATATTATGACTAGTCGTTCTATTTCACTTCATTATTATAATTAAACTTTCTATTTTTATTATACCCTAATAATGATGATCCTTCCATTCAGTTTTAATATTCCTAATTGTTTAGTCTAATAAATCCCAGCTCCTCTGCAGAACCACTGGTCTGGAAAATGTTCCTTGTCATTTCACAAAGACAAGAAGACATATTTTCAAAACATACCTGGAATGCAGACCTGGAATGCGTACAAAAATTTTCTGTCCAAATTAAAATCTTTTTCATATAAATTTCTGCATGATACTGTTTGGATGTACTCTGGTCACTGGTATGGGATATTTCCATGAAAAGTGATATTGTCAGATGCTGTGCTGGTTTTGGCTGGGGTAAAGTTAATTTTCTTCAGTGGCTGGTATGGGGCTGTGTTTTGGATTTGTGCTGAACACAGTATTGATAACAGATGTTTTTGGTTTTGCTGAACAATGTTAGTGCTTGCTCAGAGCCAAGGCCTTTTCTGCTTTTCAGAATATTCAATGCAGGAACTACAATTTATTTATTTAAAAATAAACAAAACGGAGCGGAGTTGAGTTATTTTTCATTACAGCTTCTGAGGCCAGAGAAGGAGGAACAGCAATCTGAGGTGAGACAGCATTCAAAGAACCTCATCAAATGGTTTAAGAGACCCCTGAGAAGAATTGTTGATGTACTTAAAATTGAATGTTACCTGCTGCAAAACTTTACTGTTGTTTGAAGTGTGACTTTCCCATTCCCTCCATCTTCATTTAATAATGAAAATCAAGTGTTACACTTAAAGATACTGCTACCTTTTGCCATAGGTAGTTTATCTCAAAACACAACAGTTCTTACATGCATATTTCTATGATTGCACGTGTTGGCCGAGGATGAAAACAATAATCTGATTCCTTACATACTTGATACGCAAAAATGATCGATGAAAGGATTTTCTGAGGCCAAAACTAATATACATATTTACTCATTCTTTGTTTTTAAATTAAGCTCTTTTCTGTCATCTGAATGGTGAACATTGCAGTAACTCTAGGAGGCTTTTCCTCTGAACATATTTGAATGTAAACCTTTTCTTTGTCAACAGATCTCAAATAGATTTTTGTTGCTGCTTTAACAGCACACATCTATAAAGATTTCAAAGTAATTAAAAGATGTTTATTTTAGGCAAATTTTTACTATGATTGAAACAAGATGAGGAAGACAATGAATATATTCTGATTTTCAAAACAGTCTACTTGGTATACTTGCCTTTGTACCAGTGACCTTAGTGAATTGTATTATGGTGAAACAACCATGAAACAGAGAATGTAAGTCTTTGCAATCAGTTGGCAGCATTGCATGTGAAAATGAAATATTTCTCTTTGATACAGAACATAGAATTTGAACATTTGAAAAACAGCAATTATAAGTCATATTCTGTTTTCTCTCTTCAATGAGTGTTTGATGTAATAGACTTTCTTAGCATCCAACTACAAAAAATAAATATGCTGCTGAAACAACTTTTTCTGACAATAAAGTATTTGAAAATCTAACTGAATGTTGCACAGCATTTGCTTCACTGATTTACAGTACTGCTTGTAGATGCACTCCTTCAGATTTTGCAAGATAAATGTACATTTTACAAGATAAATGCAACAACAAGAAGTTAATTAGTAAGTTGGTTATAAGCAAAGAGAAAACAGGTAGTAAAGCAAAAAGAAGAACCTCGGAGTTGAAATATGCCAGGTGCACGTGAACCAGGTCTGTGTGGATTTTCTGCCAAAGTGTGAGTTTGTTCTGCTTTTTTGTCTTAAGTCAGTGTTAAAAAAAATTATACTTTCAGTAACTCTGTATATTCGTAAGTATCCTTTTTGTTGTTACCTCCAAAACATGAAGGGTGTTTGTTAAAATTAAGATTTTTTTAAAATATAAATTAAAATTTAATTTAGCATATCCTTAGTTTAGATAGAATTTAAAACACAGCATAGTCGAGGTTTTAGTTTTGTCATTATAATAGTTTTTAACAACTTGTAATAAAAATTACAGAGTTTGGAGCTTAAAAGGAAAAGTAAAAATATGTCTGTTTTCAGGTCTTGAATAAGATTGGCCAGGAAACAAAGTACATGTGTCATGTATATGTACAAATGGAATAATTCATAGTATATCTAAATGTTGAATTAGTTAGGTAAATTGAATGTAGGCATTAATTTATCTTCATTGTTCTCTTTGGGTGAATTCACTTCAGAAACTTAAGGACAATCCTTTTGTCACATTCCTAATTCAACATGGCCTAAGCATAACCAACAAGGTGAGGAGCAGTTCACACCTCCTCTGGCCAAGCCCCATCAGAGTGTGTTGCTGCGTGAGCTGCCTGCTGAAAGTGACACTCCAGCAAGAGCTGCCTTTCCCAACTTGGAAATCGAGCCAGTATGGATAATAGTATGAGCATTTATGTCTGTCTCTACTTTTTGTATTTTGATAGTTCAGATTTCACTGAAAATTCTTTGGGATCTACAGCGTGTAGAAGATTAGAATTAGTAATTTAGTGTTATAATTAAGAGTAATTAAGGCCTTTCCTGGATACCAGAAGGTGATCAAGGAAAGCTCTTTTCTTCCTTTGCATGTCTCGTCTGGTGCTATTAGGATTAAATGAAGCGCAACTCACAGTTAATGAAGTTTTACTATGCTATTAAAATTTAGTCTCTTAAAATCCTTCCCTTTGATACATAATTTCTGTCCATAGTTTGTCTATTTTAGCATAATCATAGCCCATATGTAGCCCAGAAAAATGCTTTTAGATTTTACTCATTTCAAAACAGTGTCAAGTAGACACACAAGTGTATATTTTCTATTTATTGACAACCTAACTCAGATGCCTGGAAGTTCATCCAAGACTCTTTCCAGTAATGCATAGAAAACAAATGACCTTTCAGGGAAATACCTATTAGTGTTTCAATCAATGCTGCTGCTTTTCAGTTAGGATTGTTAAAAATCTCAAGCATTAATCTTCTAAAAGTGCAGAATGACAGTCATTTTAGATACTGGATTTGTTGGAGTTTGGTGTAAGAGGATGATTTGTAGCAGTACATACTGGAGTGATTAATAAGATTTTAGTAGCTTCTTGCATAGTTCCCTACCTAAAACAAATGAAATATGATAAAAATCAACGAACAGGAACCTCAAACCAGTAAGGGCAGACTAGTTATGTGCCTTTCCCTGTTTCCTGTAAAATGTTAAATGGACTCCCAAAGGTTTCATTTTAAATGAAAGCTCTTTATGCAAGAATTCTGGCAGATACGGAAGACATTCAAGGAACTTGTGAAAGTTCCTTATGTTCTGCTTTATGGAGTCTGATAGGCACACTTGACACAGGCTATGAGTCTGACCCTGATTTCCAAGCATTTGAACAATCAAAATAAAATGCTGTTTCCGTAATACTTTTAATTTTTCCTTTTTTTCCAAGTGTATATTAAGTACACATCTGAAGAAACAATATTTTACCCCATTATTTTAGGGTTTGGTAGCAGTCAGAAGAGATTAGAATGCTGTTAAGTGTAATGAAGCATGAAGATGATAAAATAAATGAACCAGAGGCTTTTCAGTTTGATCACATCATTCAGCACAGAATGATACAGACTTTGTATTTCAGACACAGATGTCACCTTGGGGTTGAAGTCATGGTAGATGAATCTGTGTGAGGTAAGTATAACTAAGATAGTTTCCCACAGCCCAATTACCTTCCTTTTTAAATACAGAAAGGAAAATAAATCCTCCTAAGTTGAGATGAGTTATTTGTGTGTAGTGTTTGTGATGGAAATTCTTTCTAAAATAAACACAGTAATAAAAATTCTTCTTTCCTTTTGTATTTTAAGGGGACAGGCTGCTTCTAGTGACAGAGTGTTAGACTAGACTAATCCTGGTCTCTTTTAGGGTATTAGTAACTTGACTGGTACATACAGCACTATATGTTACAGTCATTAATTGTATCACAGCAAAATATTTTTCTGCAATTTTTCTATTAAATTTCTTTGAAGCCACATGCAGAATGTTACTTCCCATGTTGTATATTAACTCCAGCAACTCTAATATGAATGTTACGCTGGTGGGCTTTTGAAAACCTGAAGGACGTGGATCTGCCAGGAAGCCTAGACGCGTACTGAAAAAAACCCCAAAATTACAAATCAGTTAACAACTATTGAAAAAATTTTAAAATGTTGACTAAAGGTCTCAATTAATAAATTGTATTAGCCTCTCTTAATTTAGTTTTTCCACTTCATTACAGAAAGACACCATTGATCCAAAATTTATTAGCAGTGTTCTGTTAAAGCCAGCAGAGGGCAAACTTGAATTGAAAACTTTTTGCTACTTCAGTTACTTGAACTTAAAATACCATACTCCTTTGAGCTCAAAGCTGATCACAATCTTATCACTTCTCTACTATTCTAATTACACTTGTGCTGGATAAAAGCTGCTTTGCAGTTGCTGTTTGACAAAATGAGTGTTTTGTGAATGTTTAAATAAAGATGCTAATATGAAAGTGAGTAAATGTATTAGCAGCTGTGTTTTACTCACCAGGGATAATCCACACCGCTTAATCATTAACCATGTATATCTTAAAATGGTTTTTAAAAGCTAGTGAATATCATTATCCCCATTTTACAGATGAAGAAACTGAGGAATAGTAAATGGTAACTTTGCAGGTTACCCATTTAGGTGACCTACAGAAACAAGAAGAAAATCCAGACTTCTGAGATCTAATCCAGGGTTTTGCACAGATAAACCATGACGTTTGTAACTCTGGCAAACGTTATGGAAATGGTTGCTAGCAGCCTAAAATCTCTGAGACTGAGTAGCTTAAACTGATGAAATAGCAGGCAACTTGGTAGTCAGGTTGTAGATCTTGAGAGGAATATTCTCCCCAAGATGTTGGCAGTCAGATGGCTAAATATCTGCCTTAAAAATAATATTTTATTATTAAAACGAATACTCTGCATTTTTAGGTATCTTTGTCATTCACTAAGTTGGAGTGTAGTCTTTCCAAAACCTTTATGGTAGGCTATTACTGACTCTCCAGCTCTATATTCAACATTTTTAAGTGCTGTGTGAAGGTTTCTAAGAATAGATTATAAAGGAGTCCACTTTAAGTTTCTTGGTGATTTCTCCTTGTACCTCATATAATTTTACACCTCACAAAGAGCTGACACCTCCTAATAGTCATCACTTTCCATAATTCACAGAAGCCTGAATATGCAATTATCTCAAAAGGGAAAAGATTAATTTGCTCTTCTGCAGAATATAAACTCTTCTCAAAATAACCACTAATTGAAGACATTTGTTTACAGACTTACTTTATAGTAAACCACTGGATCCCTTAGCTCAAGAAGAAGCAAGAAAGATAACAATTCAATTAACTAAAACTGCTGCTTTGAGAAATGTGTTTTCCAGTGTCAAATTATTTTATTCATCCCTAATTATACATTGCTGAAAACCATTAACCATTATTGAGTGGAAATAAATATGAATTTTTGGGGGCATGGCAGGTTTTTCCTGCTGTAAGCTCCATAATCATCTTTTCCTATACTAATCCTAGACGGTGTATATTTTCTTTTGTTTGTACCCAACTTTCCTTTTATTTTCTTTTTAATATATGTGTGAAATGTTAAAAAAATTAGTGCCTTAAGAACAGTTATTACTACCTCAGAAACACACTGTTGTTACATACATTTGTGTTTGTTCTGCTGAGTAGGTTCCAGCTCAGTTACAGAGCGGTAACTGTCTTAGAGCAACAGCTGTTGCCATAGGCAGATTGGCCAAAAGCCTATATTTCTTTACATGGAAACAAAGGGATAGATGCATGTACTGTCTGAATAGAGAACATGATGTTGTGTGCCTGTGACAAAAATACAATAGTATTTTATTGGAAAAGTGTACTTACTTTTAGATTTTTTTTTTAAAAAAGAGGAATATAGCATATCAAGGTCATTTACTCTGGTAATGTTCCTTCAGAGGTGAGAGTTTTAACGACAGGGAAAAGATACTTCTACATCTGTGGAATTTAAAGCCTGCTACTGTCAAGTTACCAAGACCCTTAAATGTGTGCTGAAGCATCCTTCTCTCTTTTAATAAATCAAAAATGTTTATGCTTACTGTCACAAATAGAAAGAGAATGCCAACAATTGCTTCCATGTTTAGAATTCTGTGGAGTCTGCTACCTGTGAGCAGACTCTGCTTAAATTATCTGAAACTACTATTTGTTAAGCTTATTCTTGACATACTTCAGCTTCCAACAGTCTGCTAAAACTTCTGTCTGGGAATCTAGCTATAATAATTTCTCTCCCCACTTGGCTCCAAGCCAGGAATAAATCTATTTGTACGAATGCTTCTTAACCTTGTTCACACTGGGGTTTTAATTTTTTTTTCTTTCTGCCTCTATGGTTTTTGGATGCTTTTATAGTAAATTCAGTACTTGCCATGTTTGCTGTGTAATGGTTATAATGCATTTTGTAAACTACTGTTTGTTTCACTTTCAGTGCACTGACTAAAATTATTTCTCTGTGGTCATTTTATGGGCATCTTACTGTGATCAAGAACAAGGATTCTATATTAAGACTGTATGTAGGACAGTGTGTAGCATCTCTTACTATGTTCTTCTATGGGCTATTAGCCAAATTTATCTTCCATTTTTAATTAGATCTCAACGTTAGGAAAAAAAATGCAAATTGGAGCTTGTGCAAAATTTGGTTTGTCTCCAACTCTGATAAATCCAACCTTGCAGCCTCCAGTCCCCGGGGTGTTCAAATACCTCTCCCTAGCACTTGTAAACTGTTAGATGAGTGAAATTCTGTTCTCTTTGAGGTATTGTATCATGCAATTTTTTTCACCCCTTAAGGCAGCTGGAGTTTTCAGGCTATCCCATTTAACTACGTCTGTGTTGCAAATCACTGACATCAGAAACATATATTAGCCCTGGTGTCACAAATGAATCCAGTTACAGAAAGAAGAACAAGGTTACTGAAAGAATGGCTTTTAAGATTTTACTTCCAAATAATAATGAGTAGCTAAAAAAAGGCTAAAAGCCATGAGCATGCAGGCTCCTACTGGTCAGTTTTCAGTTGATCAATATTGGCTTTTAATAACTAGCTACAAAGACTAATTAGTGACTTCACTGTGCTACCCTATATTTCAAAGTGTCTAATGCTGTCATGTAGTTGCACACTCTAACACTGACTGCTAAATACAGTCTCACCCCTCTTGATTTCATACCCAGCACTGGTCAGGACTAGCAAACCTCAGCTTCAAAATGTAAGGTAAAGTCAGCATTTTGCCTCCTGTCAGCAATAACTTATCACATTGCTGGGTGCAAGTGAAAAGATACTGACCCAGGAATGGTTTGGTTTTCTCCCAATAACCATAAATTTAGAGCATTAACTTCATGACATCAATGGGAGCGGTGTGTTCAAATTCTCCAGCACGTCATGGAAAATACAGGCTATCAGTTGTCCATTTACTATTTTGGCAGGCATAATTATGTTATTTTTCAAGCTGTTTACATTAGCCACCCCAGTGTTGTAGTCAATTTCACACACATTTCAGCATTTCAAGAAATCTGTGCTTCAGCAGATGTGGGATATTGTGTGTATCCCCCCCACCCAAATTTTAAAGTTTCTTTCACTGAGTATGATATATTGACATATACAAGCTTCATTTACATTTCAATAGGGCATTCACCTGTGTCCTGTCAAAGACTCTACAGGGCATTAAATTATATATTTTAGAGAGATTATGAATTCTAATGAAAGGGCATCAGGAATGTCTACAGCAGCTGCAGAGATTTGTAACAGCAAAGTGAAGGCTGGTATGAATGAAGTGTGAATAGAAATTCGTGAAAGCACCAGCAAGAACAGCAGAACAGGGTTAAAAGGATGGGCTCTTGTTAAGACATAAAACCATTCCCAGCAGAAAAATTAAGGAATTGCTCTGTTTATGTCAAGGCCAAAGACCTGGACTTTGAAAACAGATGACCTGTCAGCAAAAGACTTAGCATCCTGACCCCAGCAGGATGGTAACAAGGCTGCAGCATCAGATACGCCCTGCCTTTCCTGTTAGCCTGTTCAGAAAACACACATATTGAAAATAAGGAAAAAACAGGTAATGGGCAGCAACCTGGCCTATCATTTACAGAGAACAAAGTAAACATATTTCTGAGTTGAAAGGTGGCCATGTATCAGCTGATGCCTCCTAAGGGAAATGAAAGATCTGTCCAAAAACCACTTTGTTGTCCCTAGTCAGGGGCTTGTAGGGAGGCTTTGGCTGTGGGCATCCCTGTTCCTTTGTGTCAAACTCAAGTGATGCTGGCAAGGCCACTGGGACTGTATGTTTTGGTACTCTTAAATATATGAGTGTCAGAGAATTAAATGTATAGGAGAAGGAGTGTGAATGCATAAAACAAACTTCCTTAAGGATTTTGTAAATATATACCTTCTCCCCTTTCGTAAGATCTCTCATTGAACTTTCCCACACTGATTCCTCTGTTACAGCAATTTCCCATTGTTACATGAATGAACAGTCATTCATGTTGAGGATCATAAGTCCCCTACAGACGAAGGGGGAGGGGTGTTCACGACTTGCTCTAACTCTTGCATTCCTTCCTAAATATAGCATAATAACAAACTGTATGTCACATTATCCACAAATAAATTATCATTTCCTCCCATTGCTTGAGTAGTTTTTGATAAAAAACAAGTTACTTCATGGGAAGCCACGTGAAAAATAAAGGATTGGAGAAAAAGTGAAGGAGGAAGGGTGAAAAAGTCTGCCTTAAGTTCTAATACAATAAAAAGGAAGAAATAGCATGGTGGCCTGCTATAAGGATGATATGGACTTGGCCAAAGTCACGGTATGACTCCAAGTTGGTAGGATCCTTCAATAATGCCTTCCAACCCCACACTACTCTGGATCCGTGATGCCAGAGAAGGAGACGGATAGAAGGGCTCAGTTACAATGAGGCTGAGCTGTAACATGACAGAAATGGAAATCAGGTTCACGAGCTTTGATAGGGTTCACGTATCAACTTCTGTAAATGACAGGATTAGGGCAACAGAGTGCACTGCCCTTTGCACTTCCCAGTAAAAATCTGGTGGAGAAATAAATATCCTTGTCTTTGCCTCTTACCGTAGTAGCATTAAAAGAAGCCACAATATGTGCATCCATTTAGCTGGTCAGCCAGATGTCAGTGAGGCTCAAAGTCCTTGTGTTAAGTACCACAAAAGCCTTTTCTCAGAGACCTATGAGATGTTACCTGAGACCCAGCTGTATTTGATCTTAGATACACACAAAAAGAGCTTAGATATTTGTTCTGGCACCATTATATTCTTTCAAATTTAGTTTGGAGTTTTGCAGGTAGTAGAAAGTTAAAAGGCTACTGGTAGCTCACCAGCCAGTTGGCTTTTACTGTCCCCATGAGCTGGTCTTTATAAATGTGTCAAGAATGTTACACTTGCTAATTTAGCAAGGACTGGTGTCATGCTTACTGCTGAAGGAAAAGAGGGCAGGTACTATAGGGAATTGTTGCTACGTAGAGATTAATGCCTGGCAATGCTAACCAAAGGCCAGATAAGTGTGAAAGCTTTGAGTTCAAACACTTCTATGTTTTCTTATCGGCATCACAAACTGGATTTTCTACCAGAGTAAAATGTCTTAAATCCAGCAAAATCTCATAATTGTCATCTCTGGAGTGCCTCTAGATTTACAGAGCTCAAGAGCAGAAATTTGCTTCATATTTTTTTCTCTTGCAACTGATGCTAGAAGGTTTGCCAAGCTTCTGCCATCATATCTATTTGGCACTCAAATCAAAAGATGAGCATGGGGGAGGGAGAAAGCCTGGTTTGCTAAGAACTGTATCAACCAGACAATAAACTACGTATTTGGGGAGGGGGAAAGTGATGTACAAAAATAGATTTAAACCCAATTTGCTCTGTCCCATAGTTGGACCATTTGTCACCAGAGTACTTGACCTGAGGGATACTGTCAGTCATACTGGCTACCAAGAGCTGCTAGAGGCAGAAGACCCGACTGCAAGATGTCCAGCCTTAACTGTAGCGACAAGAAAAGCTGCTCCACTGGAAGTGCTCAGGATATCCATGCTATATCTGATCCCTCACAGCTGACAACATCAGCTTTTGACTTGCCAGGCAAGACAGGTCATAGCAGCCCAGCACAATGAATAATCCACTTTCTAGACCATCTTCAAGGATAAAGAGTCTTAATTCAGGCATCACTAAATTACGGAACTCCAAAATTACACTGCGGATGTTTAATTAAGTTGTGAAAGCAGCCAAGCACCAGATACTGACAGTAATACAGCCATGCCACAAGCACCCAGTCTCAGTTCTGTGGAAGGCTGCAGCATCCATAGTAGGCAACAAGGCAATAACCAGGAGCTCAAATGAAAAGGTGCATGACCTACAAATCTACTAAGCTCTCATCCAGCTGTGTAACAGCTCTCCTTTGAAGCCATCACAGAACCATTTTATTTAACAAAATATGGAAGCTCATTGGACAAACCCTCTCATCATTCCAAAAAGACCCATGAGCCTGCCTGCATAAGATGCTGGCCCAGGCATCACTTGCAAATGAAGTTCAGACTGTCAGATCTCCAAGAATTCAAGGCAAATGCTGAGGAAAAGGCTTAGGGTGTTATTGTAGCTGCAGGGAGAAGGGGTGCTCTGTCATCTGCTAATATGGTACATGTTAAATACAGTTTTGGTTAACTACTTGCAAGAGATAAATCTGAGGGAAGCTGACCAAAAACAGGCACCTCTAACAATTGTCTTGTGACATTTATGTGATGATACAAAAACAATCATGGGCGGATCTTTGACTGTGAGGGCCAGAATCCAACTACATGCACAGTCATCTTTGGGAGCAGTCAGGAAGTGAAATAGGATCATGGAATCATAGAATGGTTTGGGTTGGAAGGGACCTTTATAGATTGTCTATTTCCAACACCACTGCCATAGGCAGGGACACCTTCCACTGGCCAGGTTACTCAAAGTCCCATTCAACATTACTGAGATTATTTCCTTTTACATAGAACACATAGACAAACAATGGAAAAAATGCATACCAGTGTTTCTGACACACTTTCCTTGTAAAAGTCCCATTTAGGAACAAAGCATTTTAAAATGCTGGTGTTTCTGTGTACGAGAAGGTCCTGCTCCCACCCAGTTGTGCATAGATGGTGAGAGTTTCTCAGATTACAAGGTCACGATTAGCTCTGGCAAGTGAAATACAAAATATTAGAAAAATCACAGCACTGCTCAGCAAGCAACACTCTTTGCCCTGAGCAGCACAGTGAGAAGAAACTGCAATTATGGAATAAATGCCTCAACACTGTAACTATAAAATACCTTTAATTAGTGGGATCAGCTTCCTTCCTCTAGAGGCAGGTTTGCACTACTGTCAGAAACTCTGGTTTGTTCTCACTCACCTCAGGGCAGCTGAGTTTCAGTGAACACAGAGGAAAAGTGAAAAGTCTGATAAACACTGATAGAAGACCATGCTATCTGAAAACATGCAGTTCGTCATGCAACAAGGACAAATAAATTCTGTTTACCTCAAGTGGTAACACTGTGATGTCTGTGTAGGCTCTCAGCAGTATTAGTTGCCGCCGTGTCTTTTTTACCTGTTCATCTGGGATATTCCAGTTCCTTCCTTCACAGGAATCATAAATGGTAGCTGTTCCTTATGCAGAAGGACTCCTTATTTCTTTTTTCTCTGTCACTGCAACTTCCAAGTAAGCCTACAAAGAGCTAGAGAGAGGCAGCTACCACTAATCAAGAACAGCTCTCAGGAGGAGCTTGTACCAGTGTGAGCCTGTGAAAGATACGCACATTGCAAAATAGCATCTGAGTGAAAGATCCATACCATAACTACACAGACAAATGCAGGGAGTGGCATGTATGAACATTTAGATTTTCAATTCAAATGCCAACATTTCGGGGCGTGCTGCCCCAAAAAGTCTGGTGTTTGACTAGATACCAGCTCTAGTTTGGATTTCTGTACTTCCAGAAGTAAAAACGTCTGTCAGAAATGCTTCATCTTGGCCTTTTGGAACAGGATGTCCCAGAATGATTTCTACCTGCTTTTCTGCTTATGGCTTCTTATGAGGGCCAAGGCGAGGGGACCAACCCAAGGGTCAGCCACATTAGAGAGGGCTCTTATGTCACAGCAGACATGGCTGATATACCATTTGAGCAACCATATATGACTGAAAGATGAGCTCCAGAGATGCTCCAAAACCAGAGCCATGGCACCAAAGATGTAGCACCAAGAAGAGCAAGCCATTACAGGAATCTCAGAGATCACATGTTGAAAGCTCTGGTTCCATGAAGTTTCTCAGCGCTGGCCTGAAAAACAGATGTGAAAGCTATTGACTTTCAAGTAATAATCTGCATGAAAGAGAAGCTTATTTATGAAACCATGTACCTAAAAAAGGAAGGTTAAGGTAGGTGAAATCAAAAGAGTCTAAGATAAAGGAGGACATTCTGCTCTCATGGGCGTCAACACTGCCACTCTTACTGAATTCAGAAGCTAAGATGTTTGCTGGTAGAAAACAAACATCCACCTTCATTCCAGGCAAGTGGAAATACTGTGAAAGGATACTGAAGCCGCCCATGAAGCTCTGTGAATAGTGACAGAAGAAAGCAATACTGTATCTGATCTATTCAAATCAGACCAATGCTATGCTCTCCTTTTGCAGCAAACCTTTCTGGCTGCAGCTTTTGTGAGGAGAAAGTGACATCCAGGGCTCTGATCTAAATGGGCAAAACATTAATTACCATTTAATCTTCCTTTAAATTTTTATCTATGCTTTGGAGTCCTCAATGTAAGTCAGTGCAGACATTTAGGCAGATACCCAACTCCCTGTTTTCCAGACGAAAGGGCATAAATGAATGTTTAAGCAGCATGCTTTCTCCTATAGTTGAAGGTAGATGGATGCCTTCTCACCATCAAACAACTTAATGTTGTAAAGACTCAACTCCCCTCTTCAGCATGGTTCTCACATTTTTATTTTGGTAATAGGGAATTAAAATAATTAAACACATTGGCTACAGTATGCACAGTCTAATAAACTGAACTAATGATGGTTTTTCTGGCATCAAAAAACCACACATTTTTTCATCCAATGTCCAATATTGAGCTACCTGAAGCAGAACAGAAGACACAAGGGATCGGTTCTGGGGAGTGCCTCCCTTTCACTCCTAGTCTGATTAGCTTCATTAAGCAGCCTTCTCTACCGTGCTGTATTGCTCTTCATACCACTTCATACATACTGTTATATTCAGCTTGATCCTCACAGAGGAAATGTGCTTGCATGGCGGAAAGTTAGAGGAATATCTGGCAACATATTCTGGCATATATTCTTTATTATTCTTTTCTAAATTGCAGTAACCGTGCCATTATCTCCAGTTTCCAGTGGCTGCAGGTTACACCCTTGGGCTTTACTACACCAAACAGCCAGCCTCTGAGATTTAAAGCTTTGTCTTCATTCCCACACTCATTTGTGGTATCTGCACCTACACAGACCAGTCCTCGGACCTGAAAATCCATCAGGAGAGGGGAGGTGGAGGATTGATTTCTATGGGATACTAATTTCAGAACCACACTTGGTTTTTAGTGGACAACCAAAGCTGCTGTAGATTAAAAGTAGCCAGTTTCCAGATACCTGGGGATATTAAATCAGTTTGGGACAGCTCTACTTATCTTCAAGAAGTCTACAGAAAAAATTACACTTTGCAACAGCTCCTTTCTCAGTAATTCTGTACCTGCTTCTAGGAGATATTTCTGCCACTTCATCTATTTTATTTTGGTTTTAAGTCCAAGGAAGGACAATGAAGCTGGTGAGAGGTCTGGAGCTCAGGACTTATGAGGAGCAGCTGAGGAAGCTGGGAGTGTTTAGCTGGGAGAAAAGGAGGCTGAGGGGGAACCTTATCACTCTCTACGGCAAAGGTGGGAATCAGTATCTTCTCTCAGGTAAAAAGTAACTGGACAAGAGGAAATGGCCTCAAGTTGTATCAGGGGAGGTTTAGATTGAATATTAGAAAAAATTCTTGCCCTGAAAGGGTTGTCAGACACTGGAACAGGCTACCCAGGGAAATGGTGGAGTCACCTTACCAGGAGGTCTTTAAAAGAGGTGAAGATGTGGCACCTGGGGACATAGTTTAACAGTGGACTTGGCAGTGTTAGATTAATGATTGGATTTGATGATCTTAAAGATCCTTTCCAACCTCAAGTATTCTATTTTTTCTGTCTATTTACAATATATTGCAATAATAAATCACAGATTGATTCAACACACTAAATGTATGTTAGATTCTGGTAGGATATGTGGCCTAATTTTAATACCCACACTTTGAATGAAGATTAGTTTTATGCAATATTGAAACCAGTCACCTCTCTGCAAGCCATTTAGCACAGGGGTAGAGCAGCTTCAGCTCCACCAGTGCAGTGATCAATAACGTGACACGGTACTGTTATGCCAGAGCAAGTGACATATGGTCATGTAGCTGCACATTATAATTAACCACTGATTAACAACAGAAAGAGGATAGACTGTTACATTCAATTAACTTGCCTTCCTTTCAGCTGACAAGCAGCTGAGTGCTATACACTTAATATACTTTTTGCAAATTTTCTTCTCTGCAAGTATAATTGCTGTAATTAGCACAGATCAACTATGACAGCAAAACTCTCATCTATACAATACAGTAGCTTTAAAAAAGTTAGGTTTTATCTGTTTTACTAATTATCTAACCAGTATTTCTCTTTTATCATGCGTTCTCATAGAGTTCCATGTAATTTTTTTCAGATAATTCAGTCAACTTCTATATAACTCTACAGAAAAACAAAATTTTCCCAAGAAATAACTGAACTCATCCCAATTTGTACAACGGTCATGCACATCTATGAAGAGGTACAGTGGTGTGTGAAAAGTGACACAGCTGTTTCACATTTGGTTTTGAATGAGACTCGCTATTTTCTCTTACACTGTTTCCTTTCCTATGGACTGTATTTTAGTCCATAGAAAAAAAATATGCTGCCAAGGCAACTTCAACCTCCTTTTTGACTTTCTTCTGTTTTCCATATGGTGGCCTGCTGTCATAGGTGCTTGGTGTTTTATTTGACTGGACATTTTGATTTGCCTGTCAGAATAGTGTAGAGGTTAGAAGAGGTGACCGGCGAGGCTAGAGAGGAGTTTATGCTAGCTAGTAACTTGCCCACTGAGCAGATATTGATTTGAGCAAATATGGTCAAGTCAGATCACACTTCTTACAGAAGGACCCATAGAGTGACTTCAGGACTGTAGCCCTGCTGTGCTTCATGTCATCCATCCAGGCAATGAAAGCTGCAAAGAAAAAGGTTCATGCAAGTACTTCATATAGCACAGTCCAACAAACCAGTGGGAGACTGCCATTATACTTGCTTCAGGCTAAAGGAAATGGTATCTTGCTGATAACTGAAAGGAGATCAGCCACTGACCTTGCGAGTCTCCGGATTGTTCTTCTTGGCATAAGGAGTCCACTCTATTGAGACCGTGTACCGTGGCACATAAAGGAACTTGTGGGGGTCACTGGGGTGCCTGGAGAGGGAATGATGCACAGCTCAGGCTGAGCACTGCCCGGGATGCCCACCCTTCTGCTCTCATTTCAGAGAAGCAGTGGTGACACTGACCGCAGGAACACACCCTTAGCCTTTGAATGTGCCTCACTCTGTCCTTGTACTGACTGACCACGGGTGGCAATGTCAATCTCCTGGAAAACACTTTCTTACACTTGCTTGCCTCAGCCCCTGTTCCTGCTCCTTTCCCTTTGTGCTTTTACCCTTGTTCTGTTTTTATAGTTAAGGAATCTGTACTTATATTTTAATTTCATTCGAAAAGGTTGAATTTGGCTTTTTGTTCTAGCAATAGTTCACTACAAAGGGCTTCTGACCCCTCTAGACTGTAGGTTTTCTTCTGCTCCCTCATCATTCAGTTCCTTACAAGTGCTCAAGTACACTCCTTAAGGGAATTCTATGTTCAATGACAGCTTTCCACACGAGATTCCTCCCGTTTTTAAGGTGGCAAATGCCAGAGACTTGGTTAAAGTTTCTTTGAGCATTTGGTCTTTTCCTTTGCAAAAGGTACCAGTCACACATTTCTTGATGCCAAAGCATGACAAGAAAACCATCAATGCTTAAACCTATGTAGCAGAGTGCAGCCACCAGTGCTGCCCACAAATGTTCTACACCCACGTAGGGTTGTTTCAGCATTAAATTTCCTGTATTTGTTACTGTGATAGTTTCAGCACTCAGGTTCCTAAGAAAGAGGGAGAGAGAGAAGGGGCAGAATGCCATAGCACAAGCTCTGCTTGATATGATGATGCCTGCCTTTGCATCAGGGAGCCATGAGAGAGGTTTCTTCCAAAAGCTCTGTCCCCTCCAGTAAGCTCTCAGCCATGTGTCTCATTTTGTGCAGTTTCTGCATTCATTCAAAACTGCCCACAGAAACAGAGAGGAAGCACATCAGACATTTTGAACTACCCTTAAAGCCCCTGGTTTCACTTCCCATTCACCTCTTTTCCCACAGCTCAGTACAAAGTGTGCTTTATACAACACGTTCTTCTTTCAAGCATGAAACAAAACTATCCCTCAGCACTTGTGCTGTACACTGCCTACTCTTATTAGAGTAGGAAGGAATAATTACAGGGATTATGAATGTGGTACTGAATGTCAAGGCATATTAAAACTGTTCAATATCTCAAGAGCAAATCAAGATTCTTCCAAGGGGCTGCTTTTCTGCCTGAAATTAAATTACATCAAGTACCTTATAAGTAGATCTACCTAGTAACTAATTTTCTTTGTGTATTTAAGAAGTTACTCATCTCACATTACCAGAATGCGTCAAAACTCTTTGTGCTCCCAAACATCTCAGGTTTTTATCCAATACTGCTCCTAAGGTATAAAAACACTCTGCCATTCATCGAGAATAGGGCACACATACTGTGCTGCAGTATGTATCACACATGCCAGACTTTATGATAAAGATGGGTCATACAATGGGCATCTTGGAGAAATCCATTGCTCAGTCTTTTCTTCAAGTTATTACTTTTTTTGGGTAACGATACCAAAGCAGGGAACTAATCCATTTAGAAACTGCATGGCACTGCTCTCTGTCCTCACTCCTACAGCCCCGTGCTGCCATATGAACACCTCAGAACTGGGCTGGCAGCATTTTAACACACCTGATGGTGGTCGGGAAGCTTGTCTTGGGCGAAGACCAAAAAAGTGATGAAAATCTCTCCTCAGTCCTTCACTGAGTTGGGGATGCCTTAAACATCTGAAACACATTCAAGTTCATGCCAGATTCAAGGGCAATGTTTTTGTAACACAGCTTCCTATATTGGTAGCAGGAAAAAGCAAGTTCTCACAGATAACCAAAGAAGCTTAAAGTTATGAATTTGACACAGTATGGAGGCAGTCAAGGAGCTTTTTCCAACCTCGAATAGTTAAGAACCAAGATTTGTCAGAGGACTCAGCTAGAGCTAAAGAGGTATCATCCAGCTGTAAGGAACCTTTATCAGCCTTGCTGCTATTCCCCCTTAAAATTCAAATGCAGGTAAAGCTATTACATAGTTTTAAGTGGGATCATGAAGCACGAAAAGCAGACAGAGGAATGCTATAGAGATTTGTGCTCCAGTTCTTTCCTTCCTCCCTGCTTTAGACATTTAAAAATGCAATTGCTTCATGATTAGTCAAATAATCTGAACAGATGCAGTTGGAGACTTAAATCCCAGCACCTGTCCACAAGCTGATCTTTACAGCCTGGCCAGAGAACTACTAAACCAGATCTATTTTTCCTAGACATCTGCCTGCTTGTAAGGCCTTTAGCAAAGAGGACAGCTGCTGACATTCAGAGCTCTGCTGAAGCCACTGATGCTATGCTAAAGCTTCTTTTGGCTTAATGCAGCCAGGGGAATGTACAGATTCAATTCAGTCAGAATCATTAAGAAGGCAGCAATGCTAAGCCAGTTGTTCAGGATCAGAGGAAGTAAGAGATGGGATGAACACTTTGCAGGTGTCAGAAAAGATGTCTCTAGCTCAGGACACAATAAATCAGTACAACAGTGCCTGTATCCTTCCTCAGTCAACACACAGAGAGCTGAAATTAGTAGTTTCACTAAATAGCAGTTGGATTGGTTTTCTTTAATGGCTAAAATGACGAATATAAATCCCAATGAACTAACAAGTACACAATTTCCTAGGAAACATCAATGCTATTACCTTGTGAAGGTATTTCCCCTTTGTGATTTATTATGGCAAATTTCTTAAACACCACCATTTTAGGGGCAGGATAGTCTGCTGCACAGTGATGACATTTGGTATGACAGTTGGCTAACAAACTGTTATCGTACATTAATACTATTCCAATTCACTCCCAATTATTATTGAAGTCTGAACTGCAAGTTATTAAGAGAAATGAAAACACAATGCATTTTAACAACTAAAAAAGCAAAAGAAAAGATGAGTATTATGACTTTAAAAAAACCTAAATAAACCTTTAAGAAATAAGTGCAAGAACCTTTAAAATTTATATTCAAATCAATCTACCCTTAGTAGATAATACCACAAGGAAAATATACCAGTGACAATACAACCTTTCAGTGCCTACACTTTAGATGGTACCTCAGGTCGACATCAGTGCTGGTCCAAGCCTTTGCCAGCTCCAGCACTCCCCCGACAGTTCTACAATCTCTATATCCAGCTAGCTGAAGGCGAGAACATATTTATGTGTATATATGTGTCAAAGTCTCTATATATACACACATATATGTTTTTATATGTACGTTTTAAATGAGCCACTGCTCTGTTCCTACTTTGATGGGCATCAAATACAACATTCAATGATTCAGTGGAATCAGAGATGATTTACAAGACCATGTAGTGACAGGACAAGGGGGAATAGCTGCAAACTGCAAGAGAACAGGTTTGGATTAGATATCGGGAAAAAATTCTTTACTGTGAGAGTGGTGAGGCACTAGAACAGACTGCTCAGAGGTGTGGATGCCCCATCCTGGAAAGTGTTCAAGGCCAGGTTGGATGGGGCTCTGAGCAACCTTGTGTAGTGGGTGGCATCTGGGCCCAGGACCTAGATAATCTTTAAGGCCTTTTCAAACCCAAACCATTCTGTGATTCTGTGATATTCAAGCTCCATGCATGAAGAAAGTATCTTTCCAGAAAAAGCACTGAATGTTCATTATTCTGGTTCACTATTTGTATTGCAGAAACGGAAAATCACATCCACACTGAGGACTTCTTATGCCAATACCTAACTTCATTTACTTCATTGTGTGTTGTGGAAAAGCTGGTAGTTCTTCTCACCTCCTCTGAAATGGGCCCTCTCACAGAAGAGAAACCTATCATCATACGCCAGACCAAGAAACTCTGCGTGGAGGACTGCCAGTATTAGTCAGCACTAGTGATGAGAACAACAACTAGGCAGCTTGTCAGAAGTGTGGTGTGACTCAGACTGACTTCCACAAGTCTTTCCACATCATTAAATTTCTGTATTGTCCCAGCATATGTAGAGTAACAGATGACTAAACACCACCTTATTTTAGGAAGCAAGTTAACGAAGCGAGCACGGTGCAGTGTGAAGGATTGTTGCACAAAGGTTTCTGGAGTCACGGTGACATTCTTCCCACTATCCTGAATTAGCAGATGTATTTGTTACCTGGCAGTTGTGGGTTGGGAGAAAACCCCCATACTGAAGTCATCTTTAATACAGAGCTAGATTAACGCAAACCATGAAAAATAATTATTACAAGCTCAATGCAGGCAAGCAGCTGTGAAGTCTGTAGGAACAAATGTAATTCCTATAACTTGGTTACTAATTGCCTGTAATACCTTCACACATCCTTTTCCTTTTTCCTTGTGAATTGTCCAGCAGGCTCTCAGCTGCTCTCATCCTCCAATTAAGGGCGGTACTTTGGAGTACCACATTTTGGGAACAGGCATTGGAATTCACATTGTATTTCACTAATCTATAGGTATTCCAGCCAGAAATTACGTAAAAGCCCATTCTAAGCTCTGCCTTTCACTATCTCTAACTGAAACTGCAAATCCTACACATTCATAGGGCAATCACAGCATCAAGCCTAATTTGTACCTTTTGTAAGGAAAACTTTTACCTTCTTCAATGTTCAGAAGCATATTTCCTTTCTCCCCTATTTAGATGAAAGGAAACTGAGTTTTGCCCATTCAAAAGAAAAGGTTAAAGACTGACATTTGAAAAAAAGTGAAACAATGCAGTGAGATCTCCCACTGCTGCCATCTACTATAGCTCTTACATTCATCCCGGTTTTTCTACAGCATTGCACCAGAGACTACATTTACAAGGGGAAAGGAAAAAAAACCTCGAACAAAATGCAGGATCACAACCCTGGACCAACACAACAGAACTTGCCTTGCACAGGAATCTGCTCTGTAGATGCCCATGGGAGACCATCCTAGTCAGAAGGGCCCAGGAAAGCTAGTGGATGTTCTCCTCCAGGCTCAAGACTGGTCTAGGGCTACATACAGAAAAACAGAGGTGCCAGGAGGCTGGATGCATGGAGTTCTTGACTAAACATGAAAAAGAAGCATGCAAGACATAAAAAAGCAGCATAGGCAATGTGTAAGCAAGAGCAGGAGACCTAGGGAGATGCACTTTCCAAACATGCACAGATGGGGTTAGGAAAGCCAAAGCCCAAATGTGAAACCTGGCAAGGGATTTTCAGTAAAGAAAATCTTTACTGAAGAGAGAATCAGCAAGAGGAAGACTAGGGAAATATAGGACTTCACAGCTGAGTGGGGAAGAGGGCCTGCACACAGGACACACAGAAAAGGCCACCTTTGCTTCTGTTGTTATCAGCAAGAGCATCTCCCGGGAATGCTGGATCTCAGAGCACAGAAAATAGCCTCAAGTTCTATTGAAGGCTCAAGGGCTGTGACCAGTTGCACAAAGCCTAGCTGGACACCTGGCCTTACTGGTGGACTCCAGGGGTCAAGACCAGGGCAGGACAGTTTAATCTCTTTGTTAATGAAGGATGGGGCAGAGCTCACCCTCAGCACGTTTGACCAGGAGGAGATGCTGAAAGCCCACAGGAATGCACAGCCATTCATAGGGACAACAGTGGGCAGGAGACATGAGCCAATATACACATCTCAGGAAGTTTAAAGGGCAGCACCAGCTCCTGGGAAAAAACCTCAGGTAACCAGCAGACACGGGGGCCAGACAGAAGCAGCCCTGGGGTCTCCATCAACAAGGGAATCGTGAGGCAGCCACATCCACCCTTGCAGCAAAAACAGACAACAGCCTCCAGATCACCATCAAATCACACAGTGATGACTGCAGCATAAAAAAATCTAGTGATAAAAGACATATTGCAGATAATGGCTGTGTATCAGTGGCTGTTATATTAAGACCACCAAAATACCAAGTTGGCCAAGTAGTGCCCTGATATTGACAGGATCATCACCTGCTTCTGCCAATTTACAACTCATCTGCTTGAACTCACCCTTCACCTATCTGTGTTTCTCAGCCATGGTGTCCTACCTGACAAGGCTGCATTTGCAGAGCCTACAGTCTGTAAAATGGGTAGTAAGTATATTTTAAGTAGTGCAGTCAACCCTACTGTGACTTCCAGATGTGTATAATGAAAACTGTACAAATATATTGCTATGTAATGTGTATTTCAACAAAGTCTGTAAAAGAGGCAAAATGTTCTGCTGTATAAAATATTTACAAAAGCATACAGCTTCAAAAAACCCAATTTATTTTACTGCCAAAATTATTAAACACTAGAAATACAACCTTGTAGTTTCCTCATTAGGAATGTAAGTTTCCATGTAAGAGAACACTGCAAAAAAGGTGAAATAATGTGTTACTAAAACAAAGAACAGTGTCACATAATGAGCTGAAGAATGAGACGAAGTGTGGCAGTCATTTAAATTCAGGTCTCTTGTGAAGACAGACATCTATAGACTGAGGCAGATATTCCACAGACTTCAGTGAATATTAAGGAATGTCCACAGCTAGTCTGAGAAGTAGAATTATACAAATACAAAAGGCAATATATTACACACTATATACAGCACAGTAAGCCACAAACACTGACAAAAAGTATTGGACAATTAAGTTAGAAATTTCTAGAATCCTCCTTGGAGAGACGAGTGGCTAAAATAGCTATATATTTATGTACCTTTCAAATTTATTAGGTAATCAAGGCAATTCAAGACACTCCAATCCATTCAGAAAAGTCACTGCAGCTCTACAAGTGGTTAGAGGCCATACACTTTGTGCACAAATGTTATAGATTCTCACAACAAAAATAATTCTTCTCAGTTTCAACAGAATTTTGAAAGTGTTGCTCTTCAAAGCCATCCTTGGAACCAGTGCCCTCTGATTTAAAACAGTAAGGTCAGTTATAAACGTCAGCATTGAAACAACTTCTCTTATTACAATCTGAGATGATTCACTCCTACATAACATTCTCCTGCAGGATGTTGCGACTGTGTATGTGCAGAAGGTATTCATCAGAACTACCCACTCCTGGGCAGGCCATAATATGGGGAGTCTTAATAGGTTTTCCTTACACTGTTAGAAGACATCTACTCCTTTAACACATATTTTCCATTTGACAGTCTAAAATGATCACACAATGCCCAAACCCCCAGAGTTTGACAATTTTAGAAATACCATGAAAAGAGGGATTTATTTAGAAGTATTTTTCCTGCCCTACTTTCCTGCCATTCCGCTCCCCTATCCTGTCTTTTTTTATCTTTTCCATTTTTAAGAAAAGAAAGAAGCACAACTGAAAGTTTTGGTACTCATATCAGGTAATAAATTCTTTAGACCTGACCAGTATCAAGGTGTGAGGTGTCAGCTCACAAAAACATGCTCACTGGGTAAACTGCTCTAGAAACCAATACATATATATTTATACGAAGCCACATATCTATGGAAAAAGCAGCCTAGAGTACAAAGAACTTTTCCTTTTACCATTTTCTCAAAATAGAATGAAGCTTTAGTTATTTCAGTTGTACCAATATGAGCCTGTCTTGGGTTCAAGCCAAATCAGCTGGATAAAATAAAAGGATAAACTACCATTATTTCAATGCCATTTGACTTGTAGCCAACAGTACTGTAAACATTATATTACTTATCTACATTGTATGGCATTTTAGATCCTAAAAAATCCCAATTATTTAGAGCTAAAGGGACTAAATCTTCCCAGTATAATACCTTTTATACCAACACCCAGCTTGAAAGATTGTTTGTTACCTCCATGGTAGACAATCATGAATTAAATGAAACAAACCAAAACCAGTGAAATTACTTAAGAAGTCAAGTCCCTTAACACTAACTCACAACTAATACCATCACAACAAATATTTATCTATTGCAATTTTATTTATCTATTCTAGTTTAATTCTCAATTTAAATTACTGCAAAATTTTCCCAAAGTATTCTTCAGTCCTACACTACAAAAGCAGATCAGGAGGCTGCTGTGAGTTCTGTAGGCTATTTCTTGTAAGATGTAGGACAAATTTTGAGGGAAGGAGGAGTTCTACAACCCATGTGTGCAGTGCAAGCCAATGTCTACTACTGGCTGTGTAACACCCTTCTGTTGCTGTGGTTACGCCTCCTCCAGCAGCCACATGTATTAGACAGTCTGGAACAAATGTGCTGTCTAATCTGTATTGCAGAAAAACCTTTAAAAAAGAGGCAAAATCTTCTGCCGTACAAAGTATTTACAAAAACATACAACCTCAAAGAACCAGTTTCTTTCACTGGGCAAAGTATTAGAAACTAAACAAGGCAAACTTGTAGTTTATACATTTGGAATTAAGTTTTCATGTACAATTATGAAAGCATTTCACTGTAAAAAGGTAAAATACTATGCTGCTAGAATAGAACAGTGTCACACAACACACTGAAGAATGAAGAATTGTGGCACATTCCCTTCTCAGACAAACACCTACAGACTGATGCAGTTATTCTACATAATTTGGTGAATTTTAAGGAATGTACACATCTAGTCTGCAGTCTTAGTAGTACAATTATACAACCTACTTGCCCCTATCAACTATGTCTCCTCATCTCTTCATTAATCAACCAGCTTATAAATTGCTATAAACCTGAATAACATTAGCTGCTTAAAGGTTATTTGTGCTTCAGTTTAAGTCAAAAAGGAACATTTAGATTTATTTCCAGGCAAATGGGAAAGTCTACCAGAATTTTAGTGTTTGTTTTCTTACAAGGTTCTTGACAACAGTGGATTAAGAGCTGCAGAAATCTGGACAGTTGGGAGTGACTATTCCTTAGATCCTCATCGTATTTCTTCACTCATAACAATAGTCTGTTTATCACCTAATCACTGCTACTGGAGTGGTTTTGTCAGCTACTTCTTCAAATTTCT
This sequence comes from Campylorhamphus procurvoides, assembly GCA_013396655.1. Classification (NCBI taxonomy): domain Eukaryota; kingdom Metazoa; phylum Chordata; class Aves; order Passeriformes; family Dendrocolaptidae; genus Campylorhamphus; species Campylorhamphus procurvoides. The sequence goes on along the minus strand of WBMV01000270.1, from coordinate 262,838 downwards.
GCTTAAGAAGTTTTAATGTAATTTTTTAATTAAAATCCTAACATTATAAAAGCTGGTATCAAACAAACTCACTGAAGGTTAAGGGTTAGGCTGCTGGTTTAGAATTTCCAACTAGAAAAATAATAGATATAAAAGACTAGGAAGTACAGTACTAATTATATTTACATTGTGATTTCCCTTTGTGCTTGCAAGTTACTGAAAGTACACATCCTTTGGTAGTATTCTCTTAGTCTCAAGTACAAAGTTCACATTAAACACATTCACACTCCTGATTTGCTTGAGTCAGTGCAAAGGGCTCATATTTCCTACATTACATTGATACACAAGCATATCTCTTCCCCATCAATGATAAAAATACTGATGACGCACTTTTTAATGAGTAGTTTTGCAGTTGATATTTAAGAATCCTAAAGAAAGACAGAGTGTCACATAATTGCTAAGTCTAAAGAGTGACTGCTATAGCAATTGATAGTAAGTTCCCTCCACAAGTACTGTTGCTGTGACTTTTGACTGAGTTTTGAAGACATACAGGAAAACCAAAATGCATTTATAAATTGGACTCATAAAAAAGTATGAACATTGCAACATGTACTAACCACCATTACAAAACCAACTGTAACATCAAACACTGAAGTGATGCTTCTAGTTTTAACCTTACATGTAAGCACAGCTTTCTCATGGCTAATGTAAGAGAATGTTTGTTCTTACAATGCTGTTCCGAATCTTCATGACAATACGGCAAATCTCCTCCTGAAAAAAAACAAACCCACAGAAGTACTTGCAGTTTTGCCTGTGCCAAGTGGTAGTGAAAACTGGGAGAGAGGCTCTATTTGTTCCCACACTACACATTGACATGAAGCCACACATCTCGGTCAGTGGCCAACCAACCAGTCAATGCTTGTTCAACTAGTGAAGGTGTAAACTTCTCATGAAGCTGCAGAAAGAGGAACTTTCCAAGCTATGAGAAGTTGTTTCAAAGTAATTACAACTGTTGTCTATTCACTATTACTGCCAAATGTGAGCCAAAGAAGAATTTAAGGGCTTGAGGTTTAAGGAAGTAATGCATAGCATATTAAGGAGCTTAACGGACCAATATCAGAACAAACCCTCCATAATTTATTTTTCATAATGGCCAATTTAATATCAATCTGTTGATAAAGTTATGCTAATACTTGGAGGTCGCTGCTGATTAGGTTGTTTGCCTAAAATTGGAAGATCTGTTCTTTCTGTTCCATATATCAGTTTTTCCTCCTGAAGACTGCAAGCTGAAAACCTGTTTGCTTCTGTACCAGAGACACCACCACGATTATTTGGAACTGTGACACCACTGACCTGTTCAAAGGATTTACTAAACACAGTGGTGGTTGTTCTGGCCAGACTATGGCTGCCCGGCTTAGGCAGGGACTGACTAGTTGTCAGTGTCAGTCTCTTCAGAGAGACAAGCTCTAGATTCTCACTCATGGCTCTCTGAGTTTGTTTTCGTGATAAGTGTTCTCTGCAGGTTTCTCCTTCTTTTTCTTTTCCTCCAGCTTTGCTTCCTCCAGACCTTCGTTGGCTCTTCCCTAGGAGGTTCTTGCTGCTCGTGTTGCTGCTGTTAGATAGGGCAGGCTGACTTGTACTACAAGTAGCCCCAGAGTAAAACCCTTCATCCGTTTCAGATACTTCTATCAGTTCTTCTTGAATTCCTAAGTCAGAATTACCTGCATGGTAGAAACAGAAATAAAGAATTAGCAGTTGACTTTCTCACATTTATTGATTTTACATATTGCTCAATTTTGATATTTACAAGCATGAAGCCATAAAGCAAGAGAGCAGAGAACAGAAGACAAACACTTACCTATTCCATGACATTTTGGACTTAAGACTCATTAGGATACAGAGTTACAGCAAATAATGCCATATTAACTAGATCAAAAGCATGCCCCCAACCTTGTTTTGTTGTGATTTTGGGGGGGGGGTTGGGGAAGAAAAAGAAATGCAGACTTGTTAATTCATGCAGGAAGTTAGAAGTTTAGAGATTAGAAGGTACCACACAGAACCAAAAAAAAAAGCGTAAATCTTATTTTGAGCAAATATCCACTACATGATTTGGCAAAGCTTGTTAATTACAGAGGTATGTGATCAATGCCCCAGGACACCCATTATGGTACTTGCATGTTTAGCAACCCAAGAATGCTTTAGGACTGAAAGGTCACTTCCTGCATCACAGGTCTGGTGGTATGAGTTGGAAACTGAAGCACAATATGAGATCTCCACTGTGAAAGGTTAATTTCGGCAATCTGAGGTACATGGCAAAATACTTTACACATCCATTTTGATGGATTTTTCCATACCATTGATCACTGAATTTTGTAAACTCCATAAATATCTTTAATAGATTCAAATATATGTTGAGTCTCAGTGTATTTTCTCCAGATTAAATAGATCTGCTTGTAAGTATATCATTGTCTGTGGCACAGACGAAGCTGTGTGCAATACATGCAACTGTGTTATTACACATGCAAATATATTAACTGCATACTTTAATTCTCAAAACATGCAGCAGTGACCCTTTCAATCAACAGCGGTACCTTAGAGTGCAGCTACAAGTGCTCTGCTAAAACTGCACTCTGCCAGATGAGTTTATTCCATCCTCCATCATTTTTCTTACAGATTTTTGCCTCCTGATTTCTGGCATGCCTTTGCTGTCAGTTCTAGGATCTGTAGCTGTTTCCTGTACTGCCTGTAAATGCTGAACATCATTCTCTGCTAGTGCTCTGCTCTTTTCCCCATTCCCGGTCCTCTCTCCAGCCACACTTGTGACACTAATCTCAGGTATGATAAAGTTGCCCAATTCAGTAGCATCATTACCATTCTCTGGTTGCTCTAGAATTAAAGATGGATAAGAAAAAAAACAAAAGATGTCTGAAACAAAACATGAAACAAAAGCCAATACAGATGACTTAAGCATTGTAAATTAAAGCAGATGTACACATATTAACCTCTGGTTAATTAGCAACATTAGCGAGTATGGAATTTTGATTTATTTCAAAAACTGCAGTCTTAAATCTTCCAATTATTGGCCTGCACCACATACAGGAAAGGCTCATGTTTGATCTTGCAAAATTGAAATTTTTGAGGGCCATGAAACAGATTATCAGAAATCAAAGAACAGTTCACAATTCACTTTTATGACTATATTCTCTGTATCACCACGCTAAGGTGAAGCTTATTTTTACAATGAAATGGCATGTCAACTTCATGTATTATCATACAAGACTAGAAATTTTACACATACAATGTCATCATATTGCACAGTGGTCAGCCTGAAAACTAACAGTGAAATGACTAAGTCAACACAAGAACACTTTGATTTCCATTTTCTTTCTTCATTTCAAAAAATTATTTTCAACCAGAAAGAGATTTCTGTATACCATGGAAAAACAAGGAGAGGGAAGACTGCATTATATGCTATCCAGTTATATATTCTGTATGTGTTATATATGTATACTATATGCAAACACTATGGCCACACACCTGACAAGACCAAACATGTACTAAAAGCACAGCTCAGAAAAAAGTTCAACTGAATCCTTGTTCAACTGAATCATTCATAACAAAGCTCACTGAGACTCAAGGATTAAGTAAGGAACACCCAGACTATCCCACCAGTTTGCTACTGCACATGACAGAGGGTGGCAGTACAGACCTTTAACTGACAGGATCAAGTCCAAAATCAGAGGAATTTACAATAAGATGATTTTTCAAGCAGCAGTTCAACTGCTCTGTAACAGGAGGGGATCCTCTCTTCCTCCTGTCCCCTCAATGAGGACTCCTGTATAGGCACAGTGTACTCCCAGATCAGGAGGGCTCTACCACTGAGCTTGTCGCTAACGTTTGTGCTGTCTGCATTGATCGCAACAGAGCCAGAAGGTTATTCTGGGAGGGATGGACATCAGTGTTCCCTCCTATAAGAGTTATTCCTGATTTTACCTGAAAATTCCAAGTATCATGAGTCTTTCTAACTAGTCAATGACTAATTAAAGTATCTATCTAACAAGTTGCACTATAGATGGAAATGGCATTACTAACTAGTGCTGTTAGCCACTAAATTCCTAACATTTGGCAGGAAATCAAGTTAGAACTGTTTACTGCTTCTAACAGCACTTTCTGCAAAAGTCTCCCATTGTCAGTAGCTAAGGTAACAACTGAGCAACACGAATTGCAATAGTAATAATAATAGATAAGCAATAGTGATTATAATACCACCATCAAATATAGCCTTTTTTTTTCTAAAAACTTGGGTGCAGAAAGGTTTTGGAGGAAACAAGATCAGTGTTCTGATTGGCCTTACTGCTCCAACTTCAATAGGGTGAGGAACCCGTGACTCTTCTATGGAAAGCTTCAAACTCCTTCCTGCTGTCCCAGAGAGAGGAGAGGGCAGAACAAAGCTTAACTGTCAGTCTCTTCCCCACCAAGGGCAGAAAAGCACTGCTTATCCAATTCCAAAGACAGAAGACTTGGAGCAGACAGCAGAACTCAGCAAAACAGAGGTAGGTATTTTTTGTTAAAGATGTTGTTTAAAAGAAATACCCAGTTATTGCTATTTGGTGGTGTGCATTTCTAAATGTAACATGCTGCTGTGATATCAGCACTTTACCCATCACTGCTGCATTCCCACAGCTGTGGGAATAACCAAACAGCCATTACCATAATGAACTGAGGAAAAGACACAAAAATTTAAGAGTTTTACTCATTATAATTATGTCTATACCTTTTGGGCAAGTGCTGGTAACTACTTCTAATGAAAGGAAATATACTTTTCTCAGAGTTTAACTGAACTACAGGAGGAAGATATTGAAAAAACTGTATATTGGGTACCTCAACTCCCATTAACACAGTCTTGCCAGAGCATCTACGGTCTTGGGGCAGGGTAAGAATAGACAATCCATGTCCTTTATAGTAGCATACCCTCGTCATTTAAAAATTCTTAAGAACACCTAAACCAAACCTTCAGCTTCATAGTGCTTGGTTTTGAAGATAATGCTGCTTCAAGCTGGACAACTCTGAGGGACTAGCCTTTGAGAGAGAGAGAGATTAATACCCAGGGCACAAGGCAATGTAACAGGAGAGAAAACAAATGACACTGTTAAATGGTGTAGAGACAAAACTGAGTAATTATGTCAGTTTGAATGTTAATATAAATACACTCATAGCAGCTGAGGAAAAATGCATTTGTAGCCACATTTCTTAAAGCTTAAAGTACAACCAATCTTGATAAATGCATTTCATGATTACTAACTGCTAAGATTTAATTCAAAAGATATTTCAATCATAGTTTACCTTATTATTAGGTTGCCTAGAACATTCACCTCAGACTGCACAGGCAGATGGCCCATTTGGATTGTAATTCAATTTTAACCACAAGCTCACGCTGCACATCAGTGTGTTAGCATTTTGAATTATGCACTAAAGCATCAAGCTGATATCCCAAAATTCATTCCAGATTCTTATAAGTTACAACTATTTTGGGAATTAACACTGTTTAAAAAAAATAAAATAATTCTCTCCACAGGGTGAATTCGAAGCCTAATGTTTCTAAACCTTGTGTACTACACGAAAGTCAATTTCTGCAGTGGGGAAAAAAGTAACTTCTTGTCCTTTTTCGCCAGTTGATGTCTTTGTTCTTGTGTTATGTATGTCACCAACATCTGCTTAGCTCTTCTTGGTCTGTTACATTAGAGTATTTCTCTTACACACACTACCCTTACACTAGAATTTTTCCCAAGCAACTTTTATATGACAGTTTGGAAGATTTTACTTTAATAAGGAAAGCACTGATAGGGCTTGCTTGTTTTTTCCCTCACTTCCATAAAAAAACACTAATTTAAGTATTTATGGCACTTACACACTGTATGATCTTTCTGTATTTCCCCTATTTGGGAGCAGAAATAGAAATGCCACTTAAGGCTTGAATTTCTCAACAAACTACAAAAAACTAATGCTAGATCAAAGAGCTAATGCTCCTCTTTCATAAGTTTTATAATTTATAAGCAATCCAATCCAATAGTACTAAATAATTTGTTGCTAAGTGGTGGTTAGTATCAACTCATTCTATAAACACTACAATTGATTTTGCAAATCACCTTCACTGTCAGTACCTCCAAAGTACCTACCTTAGATGTCACCTAATTTCTACCAGCTCCAGTACTTATTTTAAAACAAACACACTTCTGTAAGCACAAGCCTGGTTATTCCTTCTGCATGCTGACCCTGAAGATGTATTTCATGTATTTCTTTCATCAGGAGTTGTGGAGCACTGAATTAGGTTATTAGGAATTTTCCAAACGTGAGACCATCCACTCTGACTTTAAAAAGGCTTTTCAAGTCAAAAAGAGCATTCCGCCCCATTTCTGAGTCCAGCTATTATTCTCATTTCCCTTTCACCTTACTGTTATCTGCAGCAGGGTACACTTGTCCCACACTTTTTTCTTTGAACTTCACTAAGCATCACTCCCTGCCAGGAGGCAATAACTGTAAAAGCTTCTGGATTTCTGTATTTCCTGAAAATTTTGCATTCTTGTAAGGATAGCTGCAATACTGATTCTATAACATTTTTGTCTCTCGTTTTTTCTCCTGTAAACACAAAGGGAATGCTCATTTTAATACCCTTTGAATTTCTCAGGATGAACTAGCATTCGGTATCCCTGAGCTGCATTACCCTTCCACCACCTCATCTGATCAACCATCAGAACCACTCAAAAATACTAGCTAACAAAATTTCCAAGCTTCAGAGGGCATTTATTCCATACCCTGTGGCATCATGCTCAGTATATAAATCTGAGAGAAGAAGGAGGAAGAGGAGGAATATTCAGAGTGATGGCATTTGCCATCTTAAGTAATGGTTACGTTGATGGAGCCCTGCTTTCCTGGGGATAGCGGAACACTTGCCTGCCCAGGGGAAGCACTGAATGAATTCCCTGTTTTGCTTTGCTTGCATGCATGCCTCGTGCTTTACCTCATTAACTGTCTTTATCTCAGTGAATATTCTCACTTGTACTCTTCCAATTCTCTCCCTCATCCCACTGCAGGAAGTGAGTGGCTGTGTGAGGCTTACTTGTTCATCAGGGTTAAACGCCAGCATCAAAACATAATAATTTATCCCTCTACCCTTAAATCCAGGTTCTGTGGTAAAGTTGTTAGAGTTTCACTTTGCTCCAGATACTAGAAACTACATTTCAGAAGAAAACAGGAACATCCATCTCTTAAAAGAAGCAATAACTGTGTACACCTTCCTTTCACAAAAAGGTTGTGTGTGTGCTCTGTGTTTTTTCAGAACATGGTTAAGGAGATAAAGAATATACTTCATCTGAATTGCACTGAGATTCCTATTCACCAATCAAGAAAACAGAACCTTCCCAAATGCTGCCTGCCTACAAGCCATGAAGATGTGAAATAACAAAATTCTCAGTATTATTTTAAAAGCATCCAAAAAGTTGAGAATTCATTGCAAAATGTGTTTCTTACCATGCCTTTTCCATCTATGGCCTCGGATAGACATGCTAGTCACAGCATTTCTTGATATTCTGGATGAAGTAGGTGTAATTTCAACCTGAATGCATCTTGTACCCTCTTTACTAGATTTCATGGCACCCTGAGGCAGTGAAGCTTTTATAGCATTAGCAACCTAGAACAGAAGAGATGCAGTTAACTTTTGAACACAAAGATGCAAATTTTAGAAGAATTCTGCTGGGGATTCTTACTCCTTCAGGAAGAATAATGTATACAATTCCAAATTAAGGTCAAAAAGCACATTAGCTTTTTTCACAGATTATAAAGAATGCTGGCTGCAGTTAGCTCTCAGAACTAAAACCTGCAATTTTTAAAAAAGAAAGTTTCCAGTTTAAAGATTCAGCTATTGCTTCAGAGTTCTTCTGCACTGTTATCTAAGTTCTGAAGACTTAAAAGTGTTCTACTGAAAACAGTTTGTTCACTAGGAAACACAACACAGCACATTGAAAATACCTGTACATGTCTGCTTGTGCAAATAGTTCCTGGTATGATGCTTCATCATGTGTGTTCACAGGAAGGATTTCCTAGACTAAAAATTCTACTCAGCAAAACACTGAAATACAATACCTACCAGCAGAGGTTCTGGATACAGTTCAAGCTGTGCTCTATACAAAACATCATCCATAGCTTTACGAGCCAGATCCCATTCTCCATTATAACTGCAAAAGTAAATATATAAGTAATAAGATGAATCTTCTTGGTCATATAACCTTCACAGATTTAGTGCTCCTTGAGTGCTCAGTTTAGAGGATTTGAACTACTTGTGTTTGTTAACATGAACTATTTATAGAACTTTGAAACAGCACCCATGGAGACAAAGTCTTATTTACACTGGCCCCAATAAGCAGTTTAAAAATTATATTAGCTATTGATCAGCTAGTCATGAAATGGTCTGAAATTCAAACAGGATTTTTTAATATTACTGAACCTTTTGAGTATCCCTGTATTATTAGTCTCTAATTATTTCAGTTAGTAAGGAAGCTTCACACATTAACGTGACTATCAAAGGGTAGATGACATCAGCACTTCAGAGAAAAAACAAAAACTTTTCCTTAACTAAACTGATGTCAAAACTAAGCATGCAAAAATGTGAGCAGCAGACAATGGTTGAAAAAGGTCTTTTTAAAGTATTTTTTTTTCACAGCAGCACTTACACCTATCAAGTGCTGTTCTAGCCATCTTTCCCCAGTATGACACAAGTTACTTCAGCCAAGTAGCTGGAAAACTGTCTCTTCCTAAGGACCTTATTGCTAGAGAAAGCATAAGCCCACCAGAAACTGAAACACTTCCAAGGTAGCATATCTAAGCAAGTATAGAAATTAAACTGACATTTTTTATTTTGTATGCATATTAAAAAACCCACAACTTACAAGGCATAATAGATCCCTGTTAGCATTTGCACCATGAACTCAGATGAAACTGGAATCCTACTGTTGACTCCCTTGTACTTTCTCACTTGTTGGCGAGGATATCCACAGACACAAATTCTAAAGAAATCATGCATTTCTCATTAGCAAATCATGTAGAACCATCTTTGTGGTTTATACAGTTTCAATACTTCACCAGTATTGATTAGTTTTTAAAAGCCCTGAGTTACTTTCTCTGAAAAGAATGACATCAGCTTCAAAGTAAGGTAACATTCTTATGAAAATAGACTTAGTAACTGCCCAGATGCAAAAAACCTGGATTTACAATTGGAGATCAGCACAAAATATTTTGTGCTATAATTTTCGTATTTACAGACAAGGGGTTGTAAATAAGAAGAAACAGATACTTTGGATTATTTAGAAAACCCATAAAAGTTGAATTAGACTTACTAGAAGAAAGCACATTGATCGCAGATCTTCAAAAAAAGCCCCTAAATTCAACACTGCTCAAACCAATTAAACCTATTTTACAGAGCCATATAGCAGAATATTTATTCCACCACATCCAAACAGGACACTGAAAGATATTCTGGGCATCTGAAACGTATTCCCTTGAATCCCTAAAATGCTGACAAGGTGAGATTTTCAGTAAGCAGAGAAACATGGATGACAAAACCAGTCGGGAATGAAGAACTACGAAAGAAGTCAAATTGTACACTATTAAATAATTCAGTATCCAAACATTCAATAGCTTGACGTAGAAAGACTTACTTGCATCCACTGGTAGCTTGCTTTTGGAGGCTTTAAAAATTATTTATTTCAAATACAAGCAAAAGCTAACTAAGCAAAATAAGCAACAGCAGCATCCTTTTCACAATCCTTGGCTTCTAAATATTTTCTACCTTACATTTTAAAGCAGTATAACTAACAAAGATCTTGTAAAAATTGCCAAGTGCTCCAAAGTCTCTTGCCTCCTCTGAAGAGAAGAAAATCTCACAGGCACCCATTATCATGTTTTGCTGTGTGAGGAACCAAGGAACTATGATTAGAAAACTGGTGCTGTAATTGACTTCTAAGTCTCTTGAGTTTCCTGGAGAAGGACATCATCCTAATTTTTCCCTTAACCTTAAGTCCACTTACAAAAATCCAGAGACAGACATGTTGACTACCAGTTCTTGCTCTTTATAAAAAAGAAATTATCAAAAAAGAGACACTGTAATTAAAGCTGAGGTGGGCTTTTTTTCTATTCATTTTGCTTCAGGGTTTTGGGGGTTTTTTTGGCCTTGTTATTCTGGTTTTTTGAACCAAAAGGTAATTTTGGAAATACCCAATTTATCTGTAAAAATGGATTTATTTCTAGTTTCAATATCCACTATAATTCCATTAAAGTTTCAACTTATAGAGCATCCAAATATATTTAGTAAGCTTGTAATGCAAAATTTACCACACTTTTAAAAGACATTTCTGGTTTTCTTTAGGTAATACAACTACAACTACTGTTATTAAGAACAAACAGTTCCCTTTATTTGAATTCTCCACTTAGGGGAGAAGCTTAACCTGCATATCAACCAGATTATTGTTTCCCTATTTCCAGATCTCAAGACAAAGTTATATAAGAGATACCTTAAAAACAAATAATGCATCTGTGAACACTTATGAAAAGAAGTCAAGTTTAAAAGCAGCCTTTGGGAACACAAAGCTCATTTTTATTTAAAAAAAAAAACCAAATCCAATCTGATTGCATTTCAAGTTGAAAATGCCACTTTAAGTGTAAACAGCCTACCGAAATTACCTTGAACAAATTTGACACAATGACTGAAGAGACATTGCAGGCATGTAGCTTAAGGCAGCATTGTAACAGAGCAGAAGGAAAGTCAGCACTTCAAACCTGTGATTTATAAGAAACATCAGTATTACATGATCGATTTTATTTTTTAAAAGGAAACAAGATTACATGAAAATCTGCAAGACTCAAACATATTTGGTATTTCATTTCAATAAAATTGGCAACAGAGTAATATGCCCTCCTAGTCTTTATGCATTTAAAAACAACCCAAAAACCCACATCACAAAACATAGCAAACACGTATCCACCTTCATTCTACAACTATACTAAAAATTAGATGAAGTTAAGATCCATTATTGACTCTCAAGCAAAATCTTATTATACAATTTCACCTGTTCTGTGCTGTTAGCATCTCCCTCTGAGGATGAGGTCCACTGTACACAACCCTGGACAAACCATGCTGAGACAAAGCTCCTTCGGTGAGAGCTATGGAGCCAATGCTGGAAGGCTAAAGGAAAAAGGGTCATTCAAAACATGCCCACCTCGAATCTTGCTATAATGCAAGTGAAAATAGACAATGCTCAGCATTGCCATATTGGTACATAAATTTTCAACAGGCTTAAGGTTATTTGCTTAGCTGTCTTAAGATTTGAGAAGTCATTTTACACCAGATGACGTATATGGTTTCAGAATCAAAAAAAAGACACAGTTGGTGCAGGGATACTATGGAATTATTATTATTCAGCCTTGAAAAAGTCTCAGAGACCAGTCAGCAGTACTCAAAAGTCTGAGAAACATGTTGCTATGTCATCATGAAAAATGCTAAAACTACTTTTCACTTTTATTCTTTGCAAAGGGCCCCAAAGCATACTACTTTTCTCAGTCAGTAACAGCTTCACATTGGATATGTTACTTACTTCATGATAGACTGAAGGTTTGGACAAAGACGGAATTGTGAAACTCAGCACTTTGCTATGTCCCTCTTTGTCAACTATCTCCTGAAAAAAACAGAAGATAGCAATGGTTACAGTGTACTGCAGAAACCAAACATCCAAAAATGTCCAATATTATTATAGGAAAAGATAGGGATACTATAACATTTTGAGGCTACAAGCTAGAAATTATCTATTTGCTTTCTATCACAGTGCATTTGGTTTGTTTCTGAAAACTACTCAAATGACATAGCAAAGGGCCCATGCATTTAGCATACATAATCCACCTTAAAAGCACTAACAGGAAATCTCAGTACGTTTAAACAGCATTATCTTTTTTTTTTTATTATACACTATTTGCTAATTGTGAAGGTTAATGCTCAATAATTCTGTTCTGAAAATTATTTAACCATCAAGTAATGACTCTACAAGTAATTTGTTTTGGAAATATTACAACTCTGGAATGACTGCAGCCTCACATGGTTTAACAGCAACAGACAGCACAGCATTTGCGAAAGCCCAGGTCTGCTAACTCTCTCTATAGGTATGGAATTAAAAGCAGGGATGCAAAGCTTTAGAGGAGCTACTTTCTTGGAAGATACCACCACAGCATTACACGGCCGGACTTTTCACTCCTGTAAGTTAACAGAAGGCTAATGGGTAAGGCAAAACAAGATGTGTTTATATACCACAGAAGATCACTGAAGTATCTCAAATAATAAACTTTGGAAGATTCAAAGCAGACATGACCAATAACCAACACCACACACCAGATTTCATATATACAGAGGTATTGATTAGAGAGAAGCTTTGGCGTCTCCTATCACCCATATACCTTGGAAAGCTGAAGCTATGACTTCACATAGTAATAATTAAAACTCATTGTTTAAAGTAGAATATGAAGCACTAAAGGAAGAATGAAAAGCATCAAAAAGGTTTCTTCTGGAAAGCTACACAGCTCCTCCACTCTCCACTGATACTTTAATTTTCAATATTGCTTCTTGATCAATGTGGCAAACATTTTCTTTAATATATAGGAGAAAGGTAAAGAAACTGGCTACATCCAAACTTTTGAAATCTAAAAATAACAATATTTGTATTCTTCATTCTAATCAGATTTGTAATTAAGTTTCAGGAGTGCATTTCAAGATCTGAAGCATCTTGAAATCAGGTTTAAAAACCCTGATACCTGCAGCCAGGAAAGCAAAAAATTTCAACTGTGTGCACTACTATTGTTATGTGTCTAAGTGGAAGGTAGAACAAACTAGTTCACGATTTCAAGGTTCAGCCACACTAATTCTGTACCTCTCACCATGTAGTGAATTTAAAATTATTCTGAGCAACACTTAATTTTTCATTTTCTTTCAGTAAGAAACTGCGGGACTCCTGAACATGTTCATTCCCTCAAGTTTCCAAGAACCCACTGTACATATTTACATAAGAATTACTATTTGTATTAGGCTACGTATTTCTTCTTGTTTTTGAAAACATAAAGTAGTCAGTTAAAGTAAGTACCTAAGTAGATCACCTACTACCTTTTCAACCTTGTATACTGAAGAACAATACCATCTTGATTGTTTAAGTTACAAATTTTACACTACATCAACAGAGGGGAAGAAGTCAGCACGAGTAACGTGGCATTATTTTGGCATAAGCATTCATTGTGTCTTAAAGCAGAAGAAGAGGCAAAAAATTTCCCAAAATCACACTGATCTACAGCTTCCTACAGAAGCTTGTAGTAAATTCTTATGACCTCAAGCAGCTGGAGATGGAGAACTAAGTTACCAACGGAGAAGTAAACTGTTCATAGCTGAAAGATGTTACTGGACTGGTTTGAAGCTTAACTGGAAATGTAATTTCCTCTAGAAGAAAAACAAGAGATTGTAGCCATATCCATCAACCATTTTAGATTACTTCATCATGCAAACATAGGAGTGGATTGACTTAAGGCGTAAGACACACCAAATGTTTTCCAGGAATGTCCTCCTTATCAGATACAACTAAGAACATGAAGAGTGTACTCTGCCTAAAGAGGAGTAGAATATAAGGGCTCAGGTCTTTTTAATTGGACTTCTAGGTTAAAAAAAAACGTTTTCACTTGCTTGGTAGAGACATTTGTGATTATTTCTAGGAGGATAGTAGCTGCCTTCTCCCGATTTTCAGAACAGGAAGAGGAGATAAGTTCATCACTGTTTCACTTCCCAAAATGCCTTCCTAAAACACCCAAAAGATATGAACTACACTGAAAAGAATGACAATGGACATAGTAACACTAAGTTTTTTATAGTAACAATACAAAGACTAAAATACGGTGCTCTTATAGGTTCCTTATTAATTCTGTTCTTCAAAGCATTAATTTAGCAATAAACAGAATATTTTCATATAGAATATTCTCAAAATGTCAAAGTTATTTCAAAATGGAGACCTTTAATTTCCAAAACTAGGTAATCTGTTCAGCTGTCAAGTACTACGAATTTCTTGAAAGTGATCTTTTGTGGTTTTAGTTAAAATAACCTAAATACTCCAGGAAATGTGGGCAACCACTTCCAAAGTAGTGCCTCAAAAAGCTCTCAAGCAGAGTGTGAGTTTAATAACCACACAAGAAATAATTAACAAAAAAAAATTAAGAACCACAGAAAGAGCAGCAAAAACATTTACCAAAGAATAAAAGTTCATGTTGCAGCAGATTTCTGACACGGACTTCCATTTGAAGAGTCAAACCCCAATACTCAATCATATCATTTCATTTCAATTCTGAAACAAAACTGTTAATTATTCCCCAGTAAAATATTCTGTAGTATCCCCCGGAATCACACAAATCTTTTAGGCCTCAATAATTACATGCAAATACAAACCAAGTTATAAACTCCGAGGAGAAGAGCCTCTATGCAGCCACTTCTCTGCAAATCTCTGCTGGCTGAGACAGCAAGATAGCACCACATCAGTTCTGGTAGAAACTGCAGCGTGAACCGCAGCAACTGTTCCTCACCGCTGCGATAGAACTCAAAGAGCTGATGGCAAACTGGCTCCAGAAGCTGAAATATAAGTTACAATTGTGAATCAATAAAACATTACAAGAATCAGAATTTTGCCTGGATCAATCCCGTAGGATAAAACTGTAAACTGATAAAAATTATATTTTACTCGTTAGAGAGTGACTGAAACAATAACTGTCTAACTCACATTACACGATTTTCATTCCTGCAACATATTTTTGGATAATAAAAGTAAAGCCATCCATCCCATGCAAGGAAAGAATTCCAGTGGCTGCTTTCACTAATTTTTTGCTCACTTCCTCAAGCCTCAAAGGCATAAATAGAGGATACTGGTTATCACATACCTCATAAAATGTTCTCAACTATCTCTAATATACAGGAAAAGTACCTGAATAAAAGGTCTTGGTATTGTATACACACAGAAATTGCTAGAAGCTTTTACCCATCTAGCATGAAGAGCTGTGTAATGATAAAATTCAAAGTATTACAATAACTTTGTAATTTTCCCACTCTCATTAAAATCTTCTAGAAACTTCCAGGTATTTATATGCTTGAGACAGACACAAGAAGCCTCAAGACTAATTTGTTAAGCTGGATGCAATATACTGAACTGGAAGTAATACATTGAGCAAGATGAAGATAAGAAAAGACTTAAACACAATTAAGCGATCAGCTTGCATTGTACGTCTTGATTTAATGTGCATTCTTGTGCTACCACCTACCTCTGCTAGAGGATGAAGCATTGTGTTAACCATCACACGTCAATGTATGGAAATTAAGAGATTTCCTAACCCAAGTAGAAAGTACTGTTCAAAACAGTAAGCACTTTCAAAGCAGATGAACAGTAGATTCAGTTCTTCTGCTATTTGTCTAGGTCACAACTTCAGTTTTAGTGAATAAGTTTTCTGAAAAGTAAGAAACCTAATTCTAGATTCCTCCCTTTATTGCTGCAAAGAAGGCAAAACCACCAGGAGATCATGCTAGAAAAATAAATTGCTTGCTTTCCTAAGCTTTTCTTCCTGAACAGAGAGTTAAGTCAATATTTCTTACCTCCCAAAATTACTTCTGAAACTGAAAGATCTTAGGTGGTTTTGGTTTTTTAAGTAGTAATTTGGGACAATCTCATCCATTCAAAAAAAAGAGGAACTTTAGCTTCTGCCAGATACAGCTTCACTTTGGAAAAATCAGCTGTGAAAAATCTGTAGGTAATCTAAATTGAAAGGCAAAAAAGTCATGCCAAGTAAACTAGTCATCAGTTTTAAGAGTACAGCAAAGATCCTTCTAGAAAATTTCACCAGCAGAACTGCTTTCCATCTTCAGCTTACATATTTCTCATCATTTGCTTACATATTTCACATCATTTGCTTACATATTTCACATAATTTGCATGCTGCCTGTAATGAAGTACCAGTTCTGAATGATGTGCTTGAACTTTAAAAGGCACATAAATAGCTATGACAGGTATCCATGTTTACATCGTTATCTCTGTTGAGACAGCTTTGTATCAGCACATTTAAATCCCTAATCAGTACAAAACCACACTTTCTTCCTCAAAATGCCACCACATGCTACAACCTAATATCAAAATGAACTAATGATTGTTGCCATTTCAAAATATCATTTTAACTAAGCACTTCTAAAAGGTATCTAGAATGAATTTTTTTTTAATGCTGGAATAAAAGAATGTCTAAGCAATTTCATCCCTCTTCCTTTTAAACTGCATCCAAATGCATTACACATTCCAAACACTATTTCCTAATGCAAATGCCTGCATGGCTCCTATCTAAAAGGACAGCAACAGTATGTTAAGCAGAAAGCAAAAAATCTTCAATTTGTGAAAAAACAAACCTTGCATATTTATTTCTGTTGGGGTTTTGAATAAATTAAAAGTCCTTCAAATCTTCACATTTACTGAAAACTCTCCTTTTACTGAATTACATTTTTCATCTAGCAGTGGCCCAGGAACCTCAAAAGTAACTAACAAAGCCTTTACTAACAAAGCTACTATGAAGTGAATATTGAACAAGCAGTTTATTTATCTCAAAAATGGATTATTAACTTTTTGGGAAAGCAAACCAAAATAATCTGTATGAAAAGCAAACATGGACCAGCAGTGAAATGCAGGTCAAATGCAGTTACAGATGCAAATACACATGAACACTTTTCAAATGCTTTTAAAATTTTAAAATTCACAATTTCAAAGTACTGATAATTATACTAGAAATACATACACTCAAAGGTGTACAGTTTGTTCCTTTTTAATCTCAGCAGTATTTGCAGTGTTCATGCATTAATCCTCCTCCCTTGCATTACATCCATGAGGTAAGAAAGGACAGCACATACCCTACACTGTAAAGCAAGTTGCCATTACACAACGCAGCTAACAGATCTCCAATAACAGTTGAAAGATACTACTTGCCTTTTCAACTGCTAGTTTGTAATTATTTTCACAATGTGGAAAGCTCCATGTAGCCCCTTCCACAGAAGAACAGCTACCCAGAGATGTTCCAAATAAAGACTTCAGAGCTTTTTCCCAAGGCAGCACAACACTCACTGGGGCTTTTTGTTTTAATTCAGTTTCACTAAGAGGGAAATCTTCAATACTTTGCCCCCAGAATTATCCCAACAACCTTTTCAAGTAGAATTTGCAGTAGCACCCTGCTACTAAGGTCCCTGAGAAACCTAGTGATAGTAGTAACAAATCAAAGACCATATGAAAGTATTGATTTGGCTATCAACAGGGAGACTCATCAGATTAATTTACATATTGATAAGCATTTTGAAGACCAGACAGGCTTGACTCAGTAGTTGGAATGACTCAGAATGCCTTTCTGAGAAGCAAGGAAAAATTACATTTCTTCTTTGTTGGATAGCCTGGGTGTTTCACTATGAGCATTCTCTCTGAAAATGTATAAACTAAAAACATTTTATCCTCTGACCTTTATTACTGGCATAATCTCAAATTTTGGAAAGGTGCCTTATTGCTGAGTCTTTATAGAAGAGGAAGTAAGGACTTGGCATGATTTTAAAATAACACACATAAGGTTTGCTGGATTGTAGAAAGTGCGTCAATGCAGTTAACAACACACAACTAAACCCCGCTCAGCATGTTCTGAATTCACCTGGGCACTTTAAGAGCAGCTGTGGCACATGGAACCTACCCGCTACAAGTACTGAGCAAACCTGCCCCCCTTCACCCAATGTTTCTCATATTTTCCATCATAGCTACATCCACTGTATAAATCTATGTATTTATATTGTATGTATTTCAAGCAACAAAAAAACTAAAACCTAAGCAGCAACAAAAAGATCACAAACCTATCTAACTCTGTTCTCTTGGGTTGTAGCAGACAAGCTTCTGATATCTATAGATCTAAACTCGGAAATTTACAGAAAGAGTTCTATCAGACTCAAACACCGTTTCAATTCCTTCTCAATTCTATATCCAAGTCCTGAAGCCCATGAGTGGGCTCTACAAACTTAGCCACCATCAGGAGGTTACAAAACTTACAATTTTTTTTTCCATGATAGTATGTCATTGCTAAGAACAAATATTTCATGTAGTTAGAAACAATTAATTAGCATGCAAGATCTTATTTGTATTCTGCTAGTGTTATGTCAGACATTGTGTGTGAGAGACCCAATACACTCACTTCACTCTGTGGCTCCTGAATTACTTTATAAAGAGATGAAATCAAAGCAGTCTTGTCTTTCAAGCTGGTAGCATAGCTGGATATAGATGCTTCTGGCAGTGTCTGAAAGAAAAATATTACAAGCAATTATTATCGTTAAACAGCTACGTCAACAACAATTTTTCATCGCAAGTTACTATTTATCAGAGTTTACTATAAACTAAAACTTGTTTCATAAAGAAATTGCTGTTTTCAGGGCATTGCCAGAAGACACGCTGCATTCTATCATGTTGCAGTTTCATACAGAATGTAATGACAGTGGATGGAAAACAGATAAAAAAGCAGAGTTTTAGAGGTTCAACCCTCACTGAAATTTCACTTGAAATGTCAGTACCGTGAAACTTAACAGTTCTTAAATCCATACTTCAAGGAGTTCCCAAAACTGACTGTACACAGGTAGTGAACATTATCACCAGATACAGTTTACTCAGCAAAAACACGAATTCCAGTTGATGCAAACAGCTCTTCTCTAACACTAAACATATTTTCAGCCAATACTTAAGACGGTAAAAATCTATTTTTTTAGCAATGCTTTGAAAGCTGTACATTTAAACTTAACACAGCTCTTACAGTACTTACCTGCAGTCCTTCAAAGGAGATTATACTCCCCTATACAGATAGGAAAACTCATTCCCAGTACCTAAGCACACCAGAAGCAAAACCTATAGTCAAGACTAGTACTCAAACCAACAAAACCATTCACCTATGATATAAAGTTTTACTGCTCTGTATCAGGAAGTATGTCATCCCAAAGAGGCAAGGAAAAAAATCTTTTCAAGCAGACATCTGGATTTATCACATGATCTAAGCAAAACCCAGTGTTACTACTTTTCATTTTCTATAGGAATCAAACACTCCTGCATAGTGCTCCAGCAGCAATTCAAACACCACTGACAAAATATCTGAGAGTATATTACCTTGAACTCTGATAACCACTCCTCCACAACCCCGGTATCCACAGCTAACATCTTCCAACATCTGCTTCCAAACCTTCAGCCTGAAAGAATAAGCAAAGTTTGTGAAAACTATATAGTCACTGCACTAAGCAGATTATCAAAATTAAGTCTCACTGAATATTTAAAGAATCTTTTCATGCTTTTACTTGTTAACATTTCACAGGCTGACATTACTTGGAACTTTTATTCTATCTCACTTATGCAAGCTACTGGAAGCATTAAACACAGGAGTCTTCACATACAGCACTTCAGTAAATCCAAGTATGTATTCCATGGGAAGCTCAGTAAGTCAAAGATTTGCAGAAATGGCATTTTGAAAACATAAAATATTGCCTTCTCAATTTCAATTTATTTTTCAGTTTGCAAAACTCGAGACAAAACTGTATAGACTAACTGAAGAGAAACAACTGTTTAGGTTTTTTCCTAGTCAGCTGCTATTCCCAACTTGGAAAAGGTCACTGAAATAAAGGCGGATGGCAAACCTTTCAATCCTCCCCCACCGTGGCAGCTGCAAGACAATGAGCCTGCTGCCTCAGCACGGAGCCTGAGCTGGACTCCTCAGCATTCTGCCCCATCTCAGACAGAGCAACATTGTAAGGACTGGGACTTGAACACAAGATATGCAGAGTGGCTTCTGAAATTAATTTCTGATTTCTCTTCAATTTTAAGAAACCACTTAAAAACAACTGTCCCTTGGAACAGCTTATTCTGAAACAAAAGAGCAACATATCATTAAGACAGGAAACTACCCAGAAGTTAAAAGAGCATGCTGTTAGCTTACCCAAACTGTGAGCATGGATTGCAAAAAATGACAAACTTAAATACTCATCTAAGCAAAAAATTAAAACTGACTTGATGAAATGTTCAGTCATGGAAGATATCCCCTCAAGTTTTGCTTCACTAGTTTAAAATTAGTTTTGAAGTACTGATACCAAAAGTATGGGCTGTCAATGAATGATAAGCAAAAAAAAGATGAGAGGGAATAATTGCCTTGTATAACACAAATATAAATATTTTGTTCTGAAATCCAGGCTGTAGGGAAACAGAGAGAGAAAATTTTAAGAAATTTGAACGGAGAACTAGATATAACAGTGAGAAATTGCTATAACCCTTCAAAGCAAGGTGAAGGGTGAGAGGGGAAAACAAACTTAAGTAAGGTTTTACTTAAAGAGAAAGTGATCAGGAGCAGGGTTGTGAGGAAATAATTCCTTTTGACATGCATGTCTGAATAGTAACATTGAACAGGCTGTCCAGCAACTTCTTGAATCATTTTAATACACAATAATAGCATAAGCAACCGGAGACTTCATGTCTCCCTTTCCTCACTTGTGCTAAATATCTTAATTACAAACATGGAAAATCTGACCAGTGACGGACGTCAAGGTCAGGACAGACACAGCTGCAATGACCATGATGTAGTAGAACACAGGATTCCAAGAAGGATCAAACCATGGAGGAGGACCAGGAATATTGCAGAATGGCTCATGGGCTTTTGCAGAGCTGTCACGAGCAACAGGCAGATGAGGGTTCCATGACTGAATTAGGCAGAGGACCTGCTGACAGGACATACAGAAAAGGCCAAGGTGGTCACTGACACCTTTGCTTCTGTTGTTACCAGCAAGAGTAGCCTCCAGGAACCCTGGATCTCAGAGCACAGAAAATTGCCTCAAGTCCCAGCCTCAAAGGGCTGCAATCAGTGGCACAAAGGCCAGCTGGACACATGGACTTACTTCATCTTGCTCTATTCTAACACAACAATGAAAGTCTCCTTACATTGGAGATAACAATTTTTGCTTTGTTTCAAGACGAATAGTCAACTTGAATAAGATATCAAGCAAGGTTATCTGACATAAACATGTCTCATTTAGAAGAGGCTTCTACAAAGTCCTCAAGGTCATTTTCCCCCCCTATTACAGCACAAATACATCAGGAACTAACTGAGTTTACTGTTTTTAATAGAGGAGGGAAAAAATATTGCTATGCATTGAGCTGGTGGAGGGCAAGCCAAGACAAATGATGACATACTCTCTGGCAAACTTACTAATGCCTCCATCTACTTAAATGGTTTTGGTTTTTCCATACCGGTCACTCAAGACTTCAATGCAGTAATATCAAATCACAGCTTTGAATGAAATCACAGACAACACATGCACCGTTTTTTCTTTAAAAAAGACATTCTCACAATCAGTGGCTTTCTCACTTTTTAAAGCTACCCAGCCTTTGTAGAATTCATCCACAGAATGCATGTGTGTAAATGAAATCTGGATTAAGGACAAGGAGGCTGGACTTGGACGAAGAACGGACTCTTGAGTTCTGCAGAACTGACCTTCTGAAACCACAGTATTAGATATTTGCTAGGGGAATTCACAGAGCTGGAGAAAACAAAATCAGGAGCCAAAAACTGATTAGGTCCCATCCTCTGGGAATTGCTGGAAGATGAGAGAAAGCATATACTGCACCCTTACCTAATCCGTAAAGTATCTGCGTGGAAGCCTGTATTATTTACTAAGAAAAAGTTTTTAGCCTAAGGGAAACATGGGGCAGAAAGTTAAGCTATCCATGAACCAAACCCCAAATTTTTAAACTCCTCCCAGCATAGGAACAAAGTACACTTGTGAGCATTCCATTAGGATGTATCAGACTTATACGAAATCAAGTTCCTAGTACATGCTGATCTTCTATTCTACAGAAGTCTGCATACATAAGTAGGTAAGGGCCAATTAGGATGCAGCTTTTTTACCCTTTGAAGTGGTACAAGTAGCATTAAAAACCTTTTGGCAAACTCTACATGATACATCAAGTTCACTTAAAGACTAGTCTATACTTAAAATGCACAATGCTGAACCCTGTTCTTTCTCACTTGTTCCAAAGAAAAAGGCACAATTCTTGGTAAGCCTCAGAACAGGAAAAGAGCACTCAGGCAAGTGTATTCTTGACTAAAGTGTATTCCTGATGTTAATGCACAATTCATTCTAGTGATATAGGAATCTGTTCATTTACTATACAAATTTGAACATGCTCATGCTGTTCTGTTCAGATACTTGTAGGTGCAGTAATGGGTAGCAAATCATTTGAAGTCTCTTGAGAAAAGAAACAGATGGTACTGTGGACTCCAAAAGCCACTCTGACAGGTTCCAGAAACCACAAAGGCTAGGTCTGACTTCTTAGCATTTTTCAAACTTCCACAAAAACACAAAAATACCATTGCGCTAAGCCTGAAACAGTCATATGCTCTACTCAAATATACAACTGCAAACAGTGCTCAAAGATTTGATATCAAAGATTCTGTGATAATTGCTATCTTCAGTGTAAAACAAGATAGCTATGGTGCACCAAGCACCACTGACTCAAGCTCAGGCAAATTCCTAAAATGACATGATTATTCAGCATCTTCTAATAAAAGAAATAACAAGTATTAGTTGAAACTATAGGTGACAGGTTCAAAAGAAACAGAAGTAACCAAAAACAATGTGAAGGAAGTATGCACTGAAGTCCATGTACATGAACTTCACATAAATGCACAGAAAAAAAAAAAGCCATTGGAACATATCCATGAAAGGATCCAACCACAGCCGCTAAATATTTAAGCACCACTTCTAGTTCAGAAAGTTGCTCCCCCAGCAATGAATTCAAGTTTCCCCTATCAGTATCTTTCTAGGCCTCTATTATGGCCACTGTTAGACACTGAGGTATGATTCAGTATGGCAACTTCTGCATTCTTCCTCACAATACCGTAATGAACCTACACAAAGATAACTGTTCTGAACATGGTTTGTAAAGATTACTGATCCCTAGGAACTGAAACTGCAGTCAATTTTAATTTCATCTTGCCCAGGGCATTATTCAGTTTTGCTTCCCATTTTCCGCTCTCCTCTGTCAGTGATAGAAGCAACCACCTTATCTGCAGCTTATACTTTAAATCACAGTGTGGGACATCAGTCTGAAAGAGTCAGGCCTCAATGGACTTTATGATTCTACAGATTTAAGTAAGACTTCCTGATCCTGTGCACATATGCTTATTGAACAGTTTACATTTGGGATATGATAAAGTGATAGATATTTGCCTCCTGAATTATATCCATTACAATTTTTTAAGACATCATAGATCTAATAATATTCAGCCACAAGTGACAGACCTCAATTCAGTTTCAATGACAGCAAATAAGGAAAAAAAACCTATATTAAAAATTATAGAAAGAAGCATATATCAACTAGGCTCTATAGAAACTATAAACAACTGTTTAAACGTACTTATTTCTTGTGCAAAGTATCTACTACCATAAAATATTGTGTGGAGGCTTCTGGGTTGCAAAGCATCGAATACTTGGCATATCAAACTATAACTCCGACTTCTATAACCTTCCAATTCTGTCAACGGAGACAAAAACCCCAACAAACTACATACAGTTGAGGTCATAGGGCCATTTACAAAGCTGGCACTTTGTTACATGGGCACACACGACCCAAAATATTCATGATGAAAGCTTTCTAAAAAGTCTCAAGCAGAAGGTAATATCCCTAATAGCACTGCTTTGGAAGATTTTAATTCTGATCTTTGACTCCTGGCAATTATATTTGCTCAGCTTCAGATTAGCAAACAACAGTTACAAACCACAATTGTACACAACTCACCTTGCATTTACCCTTACTACCAAGGCGATAACTCTTCAAAGAGAACCAAATGACTCATGCCAGCCAAACAAGTCGCCAGAATAGAGATATGAGATTACATACACTGATATATTCACTTGAATTTATACAAGCCATAGTAGATCAGATTTATATTGTTTAAGCAGCAAGAGCAATACAATGCCAAAATGAAGTAAGAGGAAATAACCCTTACAGCTTGAACCTTACTTTGTTTTCCATCCTACTTTACTATTTCCTCTTTGCTGCCTTTTTTAATCCCACTTTACTATTTCTTCCCTGTTGACTTCTGCACAAAATCACACTGTAAGTAAAACTGCCAGACTGGCAACAACAGTCAGTTAAAACTGACCACCTGTAGGCCAACTTACACCAGTTACATCCCATTCTCTGGCATGCAGAATACCTACTCTTTCAAGCTACTTCATTTGGAGTATATCCTTAAATATTAGGTTTTTTATCATCTATAATATATCAATTGTTTCATTCACTACAGGAAAATAGTCAGAGCTATTACTTTCAAAGCAGTTTTTCTTAGCAGCTAAAATATACTTGCTTTCTCTTTTGTTTTACTTCACGCAAACATTACCTTTTACATCTTATTGACTCTTTAAGAAAGAACAGATATAAACAGCCTAGTCTTGGATAAAATACACATAGTTGAAAAATATTGTTATAAAGTAAGTCCTTATTCTGGATTAATATAGTTAGCAGTTCAACATACACAAAGAAAAATCTAGATAATAACTATATACATCATAAGGAAGTAGAATGTAAACTGAAGTAACATTAAAAGGAGTACAACCACAAGCTCAACCAAATATAACCCAGACAACAAAAAGAAACGTGTAACAAGGAACAGTGTGCTAATACTACAAAAATGACCTAATCCACACAAATGTTCCAGTTTTTGTTTTAGTCAGAGAATTCCACAGTACTAAGATGAAGGTACGTTCTTGCTACCACCACCAAGATCTGCACCTGGATCTCCATCCAAGCCTGTGCCCCTGGCTCTGACGCTCACTGCAGTGTTGTTCCTATGCACAGCCTGCCCTCTGCCTGCACTGGGCACCAAATAAGGCTGTCCTGGTTTAGGAATGGTATTCTCCAACTTAGTGAATTTCCCACTGAAACGCTCCAAACCACATGCTGCTAACTCACTCCCCTTTACCCCTTCCCCCCTGCTGCAGGCTAGAGAGGAGAACTGGAGCCACAAAAAGCAAAGACCCCAGGTTGAAATAAGCATAATTTACTCGAAACAGCAATGAAATAAGAAAATGAATATAACAGCAACAGTATCAATAACAAAGTGTACAAAATAGGTGAACAATTCACACACGATTTCTCAGAACCAGTGCTACTAAACCACTGCCTCCACCACTCAGCCATTAGTGACTCCTTTCTGCCCCGCAGCAAAGTGAGATGGTACAGAATAACCTCCAGAACTTGGCCATGTACCCTCTGGCTACTGCAGACATTAACCCTGTCCTGGGCAGAACCAGAACACTTATTTTTATTGGCCAAAAGTTAGTTGCTATAATTTCTAAAAACTTTAAAATACTACTACTAGCATGGAAATAATTTAAACATAATTCTGTCTGCTTTGAAATCATACCCTCTTTTTGGCACAGTTGCACATGTCCAGTTAAAGCCTTCCCCTAAAACCTGGGCTCCTTATCTGCAGGCGTTTTCAAGTTTTCGTTTACCCACAAATATGAAATACCCTTTCAAAGCATTTCCACATGTAGCTGAGAAAGTCCAAAACACCACATTTGAAACAAGTATGAAATTATGCTTTTGGCCTAAATACTGGGATAACCCCGAAACAGGCTTTAAAGAACCTAGTATGGTGCTAGAATAACTCTTATGGTGTGTTTAACCAGGGTAGAACAGCAATATAGTGTAACAGTATCAGACATGACCAAATATAACCGCAATGGAAGGGTTTGATTTTACTTTGACTCCAGAGCCTTTATTTTAAATGGGTGCTATGATACAACCCATCACCCAACTCCACCAAATGCAGCAGCATTAGCATTCTTGGCAACTTTACATTTCCAAAATACTTTCTCCGGTATACCATTCCACTGTTTCCTCAAAGATCACGAGAGAAAAGCAGGAACCCTGTTATTAGGAATACACTGCAGATTTTATAGCAAAAAGAAGTCAATGGTAGTCTATTGACGTGTTTTAGTAGCTTATTTTCACAGGAAAAAAGCTATTAAAAGGTGCATTTTCCAGAAAAGGGGTACATTAGTCCTGCAAATATTCTTAGGACTCAGTTTTAGTGGTTGATAATTGTTCCGTGTTAAATTACAGAATTAAAATTATCCATCAATACGTGTACATAATGCTGAGTTGAACAGTTTCAGGAAAAACACACTTTATCTCTCCATGGCAGTTGTCTCATTCTCTTATCCCTTCTCCTTCCCCCACCCCTCACAACAGCCCTCGTGCACGAGCCCACTATACTCACCCGGCAGGACACATTCATTTGATAAACGTTTCAGAGCTTTGTGGCTTTTTAACATACTTTATAAGCTACAGAAAAGCATGACTTCTCAATTAAAATTTTTAAAGGGGGAAGGACGCACACATTTGTCTCATTCAGAAAAGATACATTCAATACAGGAAATGTTCTATTGCCACATAAAACTTAAATGCTGTAGCACAAAGTATATGCAACTCAAAGTCTCAGACAATTTACTACCATGCATGTCTTGCTTTGCATTGAAATTTTTAAAAAAAGTCAAATCCCAAAAGCATAATAGTGCCAAAGCAGAAAAAAAAATGCTCATTGTCTTACATTCTAAGGCATTAATTTAGACTGAATTCATGTTAGATGAAAAAGCTTTTCAGGCAAAAAGTTCCCACTTCAAGAAAGCATCTAAAGCTCGGAATATTAAGAGAGAAACAAAAAGTTAATGAAACTCAAATTACACGGGTTCTGGAGAGACCATTCTGGAGAGCCATTGTTCCAAAGCAACAACAGAAAGTTTCTAGGGAATTTATATTGATATCACTTGGGTAGCAGAAACAGTTTACGATTAGAAATAACACAGCATACATTCATTTTCTTTTCCTGTTTATTTGCATTTTCATTAAATCACTCAATGTCTTCTGCCCAAGGCCTGATTTTTAAGAGCATTCTTTGAGAACTATCCAAATAGTTGTTCTAGAATAAGTGAGTGGTACTTCAATATTCAGTTACAAATTCAGACCCCTGGTTTAGAGCACAGACTTGATCATTTAGGACCAGGCAAATATTTCTGTAGCCTAACAACAAAGTAGTCAAAATTTGTTTCTATAATAATCTGAAGTCTGTGAACTCTGAACGTGATTTAGGGTATTCTGTTTACAAGCAGCAACTGAGAAGTCACTCGAATGGCAGACACAATTATGAAAATATGTGGAAATTGGTCATTGACTATAGTATTTGGGACACAGTGCACTTCAATGAACCAGAGCTGAAGGATAACACTACAGTGTGACAACCCCAGGAAGCAACATGTCCTGCTTGTAAAAGCTGTCATATGCATATGAAAGACAAGTTGCAATGAACCAAGAGCAAAGCAGGCTATATGATGTGGGAGGAAAAAAAAATATATAATCTAAGTGAATGGCCACTTTTCAAACAATATGACATTTGAGGGGTGGGGGTTAATTGCACAACACAAAAGCGTCATAGAACTATGATTTAAAATAAACAGACATTTAAGGAACTTCTTCAAGGCTAAAGGGGGCATCACTTGGTTCCTGTTTCATCACTCAGTTAACTTTCTATTCACACTTTGGTCAGTTCCTCTATTTACTGTACAAGCACGGACTTTCATTTAGGTGTTCCTTCTTCCCTTGACAGCAAATGTTCCAATATCCTACTGCTGCTATGGAATTTATACAGGACTTTTATTCTACCACACCAAAAAGCAGCTGTAAATGGTTAAGTAGTCCTTGCCACTGTTTCACTGGATTGCTGCAGCTTTGTGAACATAAGCAAACTAGCATTCACTTCTTTGCCAAAACAGGACAAAACCTCTAAGCCACTTCTGAATACCACTAAAATGGGAACAAACCAAGGATTTTCATTATTTCCCTACAGAATGAATGAACGTGTGTGTTATATATGCAAAGGAACTGTACAGTTTAGAGATCTTCTCTGATTATGTTAAGTTTAAGGTGGAAAATCCCTATCAGCTTTCCCTGTGCAGCTACACTGCCAATAACAACAGACTGGGATAAAATATCACTACACAAATAACCATTACACTCTAGTCAGAACCCTTGGTAACCAGAGCAAACTCACACGCTTCAGATAGTCTTAAATTTTAGCCTAAGACAAAAAGAATAATACTGAAAATACATATACCAAACAAAAGGCAGCAAAAAAATTAAAAGTAGCAGAGACTGCAAATCTACTCATCCAACCCCCACCATAATGCACGAGTGCTGGAAGAATAGTTCTGCTATATTTGTACACATTACTGAAAATTCAACAAAACTTCAACCAGTTCCAGCTGAAACAATAGAATTCTGATACTTCAAGCTGTACCATTACGTACTTCGCAAAACAGATGTTTCTTTTGTTGTGTTTCATTAAACAACAGGAGAAATTTGATTGTCTGAAGTGTCTCATCACAACACGACTTCGGTGAAAATACCCCTCATTTACAGTACTGACATAATGCTACTGAGAAACCAGGGAGAGGGGTGAAGAAACTTAAATTTTTTTTCTCTCTGCTTTACAATTAAATGTAAATCACATTCTCTCAAGACAGGAGGAAATTGGTCAATATTATTCCGGCACTCACAAGTTACAGAATGCATGTTTAAGTGGATGTGCAGAATTACTGTCAAAAGCCTCTCACCGGCTCCTCTGGCTGCTGCACTGAGAATTTAGTTCAAAGGAGAGAAAAAAATGCAGGAGCCCATTAGTCTTTCTAGACCTGACATATGGAGTCAATAAAATTAGCAAAGTGAGAGATGTGAGGTGAAAGACTACAGCCTATTGAGCCTAAAAGCTGTAACTGAGTAAAAACAGTAGCACATCCACAGCACATGACATGAAGCAGGGAGGTATTCTGGCACAACCTAAAGAAAGTCAGTAAGAAATATATTCTTTTAACTGAGTATACAGTAATGGGTTCAGCTAGATGTGCTACTAACCGTAAACCATAGGAGAATACTCACAATTTCACTGCCAAATCCAGAGTAAATTCACTGTAAGCACCATAAAATTGTTGCTTCTGCACTCAGTACCAAGAGCGAAGGAACACCCCAATATCACTCCTCTACGCACTTTGATCACACTTTCCTCCCCTTCATCAGCCTACCACAAAATGTATGATCTTGCAGTCTGATTTGCAACCTATTTCAAATCTGGAAGAGTAACACAATTTCTTTCCGTCAGCAAACACTGTGAAGGAGTATTACCATGGGAAAAAAATGATTTTTGTACCTGAAGATCCTTTAGTCTGCCTCCTCGGGTAGAGGTGTTAGTATAGTAAACCAAAAATGTCTTATACCATACCTGCTTGAAAATATTTAGTATCCTAAGTGACAGAAATGGTGGTTGGTGTTAAAAACCCATCAAAAGCAATTTTTTAA
Source organism: Campylorhamphus procurvoides (assembly GCA_013396655.1). Lineage (NCBI taxonomy): Eukaryota > Metazoa > Chordata > Aves > Passeriformes > Dendrocolaptidae > Campylorhamphus > Campylorhamphus procurvoides. The sequence continues at coordinate 233,307 of WBMV01000270.1, read as the reverse complement.
AATTTATTAGTTCAACTTAACACTTTTACACATATTCCAGTCATTTCCTTTACTATAGCAAATAGTATTAAAGGGTTCAAAAGAATTAAAAATAGAAAACAGTTGTCTTTACATATGAGAACAGGCTTGAAGTGCTTGAAAACAAATCACAATGACATAGTACAGCCTTGTCCATTAACCAGACAGTCATGAAGACCTTCTGTTATCCAGAACTAGCTCCTGTACAATACTCAGACTACTAGACAGCTTAACCGTTGACTATTAGATTTAATTCTCTATCACATATTTAAAGGGTAAAGGGCATCTTCCACCCTCCTAAAACAAAAAAGAATTGCAATAAAATATAGCAATAGTAGTGAATCATGGTGTTTAGTAATAGCAAAATACTAAAGTTGCATGCTCTATTCATCAAGTTGAAATTAATGCCTTACTGAAGCATAAATATTTATCCAGTGCAAACAGCAGGGCACCTTAGGAGACAAAACAGCTTTAGGCATTGAAGTGTGTTAATTAGAACCCACTGTGGCTTAGAGCATGCTATGCTATCTTTAAATAAAGGTTAGCTTCCAGATAGAACAGTAACAAAATGGAAAGGTAAGAGATAAGATACCCTAAGAAAGCTGTCTTTAATAGCTATTAAAGTGCCCAGAACATAGTTTTTGCCACAAAATTTAGAATGAGAGCTTTTATGCCAATAAGGATGAAATACAAATACTCAGCAACTTCTGCATCAGCAATAGGCATGTTTTACTAATGTTTGTACCTAAATTTCTTTGCTAAGCTTTGATTGCTACAGAGCATTTTATGCCATCAGAGGTTAGAGACAGAAGAACACAAACATACATCTGTTTTGAAAAAATAACCCATTTCCAAGTCTTCCTCTTAATCAGATGATTCTTCAGCAATGCTCGTCATTTCAAATAAATTAAGAATGGCTTTCATGCACTCCTTTGTTTTTCATGGCATTCTCCACAGACAAGAGTGACGACAATTAAGTATCTGTCCAAATTCCACATGATTTATTGATTCCAGTTCTAATAAATAATGCTCCTACTAACAACTGCTTATTGAACCCACCTGTATTACATCTGTGCACCATTTGGAAGTCACACTGAAGCCTTATAACAGAACGATTAATTAATCACACAAACAACTACACCAACATCCTCCCCTTTCTGGCACCACAAAAAAAAATAGGGTCACAATCAGACAATTTCAGTACTCCTTTAGCAGTAAGTTATGTTATGCTGCTCTCACTCACTATCTTTCCAGTTGTTACCAAAGCACGCAAGTTCATGTGGGGATGCGACTGAGGAATCGCCATAAATAACAGTTGCCCTCATAGACCCAGCCAACATTCTATTTTTATTCTGCTCCTCTTGAACGTGGCCCTGATTAGGGCAAAGGCTTCACACAACAGTTTCATCAGGAGTATAAGAAAACACTTCACAGCATTTCTAAATTAATGCTGGATATGAACTGAAAACCAGTACAGTTGTTAGATCTTTCAGATGTTGGTCTGGGGGGGAAGGTGAGGGTGTTGTGTTTATATCGAATCCAGAAGCATTTAAGTTTTCATGCTAGCAAAGTTCTAGCACAAATTCTGAGAGAAATCTGATGATTTCCAGTTAAAAAAAAAAAAATTAAGCAGCATTTCAGCCCTCAGCCTTGTGGAAAACTTTTAAAATTTCTCCAATGTTTTCAAATAATTTTAAATATTTCAAGTGTCAGCTACTTATAAAGAAAATCTCAAGGGTATGCGGAAGTACTTCATCTTAAAAGTGTGTGCACTTACATTATAGAGTACAAGGAAGAGTCTGGCCATTGCAAAAACTAATAAAACATTTTAATGGCATGCAGAGCTTGAGCAGCCTAGAAGCTTTAAACACAGCCTTGTAGCAATATGTAGTTGCTACACATCAAAAAAAAATTAAAACTAAAGTACTCCTTGTCTTCAACAACACTGATCTGACATAGATTTCAGTCCTTATTCTGACACCACTTTGTTGTTGCTTTTCCAAGATTATCTCAAGAAGCATTTCAAATAAATTCATCGAATTTAAGTTCCTAAATAAATGGAGCTAATAAAAAATGCTTTAGTTCCAACCCATTCTTCACTCCCAAGTGTGTATTTAATACACCACCATTTCAATTCTGGCAGCTGAGGACAGCGAAATGCCAAAAGGGCTATTTTTCCTGGAACAGAAAACACAGATTTAAAGAAAATATGTCACTTTTACAATTCTAACTAAAGTGGTCTTCTTCTTCATATATATATATATATATATATATATATATATATATACTTGCATAATTAAACAGAACAGCATTAACAAATCAAAAGTTGTAATTTTGTTAAGCAGGAAAACTATGAGATTCCAGTAAACCAACAGACTCTTTCAAGTACATCCTACCAAGTACAAACCAACATACTGAAAGACATTGCACACAAAATGCAGGTTTTAAGCACACTGTATTTTCATAATCCTGTGGAAGTTTCAGATTACACAGAGTCACTCCGATCAAGCTATTTCACTTTGAAAGATACCCAAGGATTGACGTCTTCAGTTTTAATGAAGTGTAAGAGATTTGGACCCTAGTTCTCCTAACCTCAAAGAGAGAGCATACACACAGTATCAGGCTTCTTTTCCTACACAGCATGATCGGATCTCCTGTTTAAACTTCATGTATATTGTTCCTGGAAGACTGACTGCTTGGTAACTGCTAACACTGAAAGTAACACACAAGTGCAGTGATTCACACGTGTAACCTCCATTTTTGCTAACAAAACTACCTGCAAAAATCCTATGGCGGACTTAAAATTAAGCTTTGTACCCAGTGCTCCACTTGGAAGAGAGGAAGCCTGCCAGGTGACACAGAGAGTGCATTTGTCAAAGGGATGGGCTGGGAATGAAACCTGACCTGGTGATTCACCTAACGGATTTAAGTCTAAGCTCTTCCCACAGAGGCTTTGTATGTTTGCTGAGTGCTCAGGTAATTGTTAAGAGCCCAAGCACTACTAGATTTTAATATTCTCATCAACATAAACATTTAAGCCTCATGAAGGCTTAATATGAAAGCCTCAAATACTCCACAAGCTCTTATTCCCAAAGGAAAGCCTAAGAACTGTGACTTTACTAAATCATACAGGTTTCTCAAACTATGCGTTTTCCATACAACCTGAAAAAAACAGTGTCATAACAGGCCATGAAACAAATGTTTATTTTTTAATTAAAACAGCCAGACATTAGCCAACATTTGATAACTAATAATTTAAGTCTCCAAAGTGAACAAGGTGATTCTCACACTGCATGCATTAAAGTCAGTGACAAGTTAAGAGACAACCTAGTATTTACCTTAAGGCAGGATTTAATGAAAATTAATTTCCTGACATGAACACGAGAAAGGTTCAAGATATTGGGGTTTTACAGGAACATGTACTAAGAATGAGACTTTAACTCAATGACTTACTATTAAGTTTGATCCAGTCATAAAATACACATCAGTGAACAGGCTCTTCTCCCAGCTTAGAGCCAGCCCCACTGTGCTAAGTAAAATACAGATGACACATACCATTTGCAGTGCCCAGCCTTACAATATCCCATGCACATGCTTGTTTGTGATACAAGTTCTTGCAAAATTAGAATCCAAGTGACTTAACTATCCAGCTGTGCCTGAGAACATGTCTACCATGGACTCTCTCAACTGAAAGCAAACCCGCCCATTCAGGAGACTATGGCAGAAGTTCAACGCGATTCTGTCCCTCAAAGCCTTGCTCCTTGGAAGAAGCCTTCTGATCAAATTTAACATGTACCTTTAAAACAGCTCAATGTTGAAAGGAATTGAATTGCTACAGTCAATAAATCATCCACAGTAGTACTGAACTTCCTCAAAATTATCATCCCTGTGATAAAAACCCTGTTAGAGGCGCCTTGTCTCACAGAGAGATTATCATAGAAGAGAAGTGGCTGAATTTTGCATTTCAAAAGTATTTTCATATTGTTTTCTTACTCTGGAGGAAAAAAATATGTCCAAGAACATTGCCAGAAGGATCTAAAACTCAACTTCACAGTAAATTACTTTTACCAAAAGTATTTCACTAATGAAAGCAAAGTAGATTGGAAGTTAATTTGACCACATTATGTAACACTACTTACTTTTTTCAACGTAAAACAACTTGTTGGAAGCTGGAGAGAATAAAAGCAAAACACTGGATGGAGGTGAGGGCGTGGGAACTATATGATCTTTATGGTCCCTTCCAACCCGAACACTTTATGATTCTGTGGAAAGCATAAACTTTTAAACACACACTGGAGTATCCAAGTCCATTACTGATGGGAAAAACTGCAGAAAAGCCTTTCAGATGCCATGAAACGCAGTCATCAACGTCATTCCACACCTTGCTCCATGAAACTGCTTTTTGCTTCTTTGCAGTGTCATTTGCTCAAGTCGTCTTCAGAAAAAAAGTCACCAAATCTGAATTTGGAGCTAACAAACCTAACAGCCCTCACTTAATAGAAAGTTCCATATTTCGTTCTTCTACAGTCATCTTCTCACTCACCGGCAGTGTATGTTAAAAATTTTTTAAGACAATTAGCAAGACTTCATAATCCTCAAGTACACACATCTCTCCCCTGTGAACTCGGGAGCTTTTTCGGCGCGGAGCTAGAATTCAATTGGACGGGAAACAACGTGATGGCTGTCGGGATGACGGAGAAGGAGCCAACTCGGGGGCAGTGCCTGTCCCTTCCCCGTTACCTGTGCCACACAAAGCGCACCGAGGGCTTCCGCGGTTCCGTGTGCGCCGAGTGAATCGCGGAGCCCCGGCAGGCACCGCCGGCTCCCGGGAACTGCAGCTGCCACCCCCCGCACCCCGCCGGCGGCACCGGGAGCGCCGAACACACGGACGAGACGGAGCAGAAGGAAGGCATTTCATACCACGCCGCCGAACTATGCCGTACCCCTTGCCGCGAAGGTTTGCAGGCGCGCCCGGGAGCGCCAGGCTGCGGGGACGCGGCGGGAGCAGCTCCTTTGTCTCGCCCGCAGCCCCGGGCGGCCGGAGCGACACCGGGCACCCGCGGGAGGGGAGAATGGGCAGGCTGGGGAGAGTAGGCAGGCTGGGGAGGCTGCAGCCGCTGCCCCGAGCACCGCCCCGCGGCCCCGCTCCGGGGGCAGGGACCCCGCCCTGCCCCTCC
>WBMV01000270.1:206737-227925 GCA_013396655.1 Campylorhamphus procurvoides | reverse complement strand
GGCGGCCGCGGAACGGGGACCTGCGGAAGCCGAGCCGCAGCCCGGGGCGCTGGGCAGGGCCGGGCCCCGCGGGCAGAGGCGCTCGCCGCCCGAAGAGCCCCGCGAGCGGCCGTAAGGCGGCGGGCCCGGAGGAGCCGAGCCTGCCCTACCCTGCCCCGCCGCTGTGCCGCTCCACACACGGGCACGCCGCCACCGCCCGGAACAAAAATACAGCCCCAGGCGGAGCGAAGCCTGTGGCTGCCCGGCCGGCAGCTCCGCAGGGCTCCCCCAGCCACCCCCACGGGCACGCCTCATCAGGCACGACAGCATCGCTTTAGGCACGGGACTCCTACCACCCTTCCCAAAGTGAAGAGGCTGTGGGCAAATCTCATTCCACAGCCTTCCAAGGCCTTTTCGCTTACTTTTGGGTTTTTTTCCATTTTTTTTTTCTACTGACTTCATCCTTGGAGTGCTCTGAAGAACGATCTTGAAATAAATCTGCATACAGCAAAACTAAGTACTTTTGGGTTTTTAAAGTTCAGTTCACGTTTGTTACAACCAGAGTTTCTTTGCAAGTATGCTTTCAGGAGCTAAGTTTTAATCTTCAGAAGCACACGCATCTGGTAATCTTCAGGATTAATTTCCATGAAATTAATCAGTAATAATCAGTAATCTAATTGCTGTGTGGTGAAATCAAGGCAAAGATGTTGTGATTTGGTCAGTGTCAAATCTCATGTAATGATAGAGCCCAAATTAACACCACCAACATTTACTGTCACAAAGCATTGTCCCATACAATCACTCATTTAAAAGTCATGGCCTTCTATGCCATGCTAGTCATCATTTCCTCAGCGACTCTACAGGTCAATAATGTGTTCACACACAAGTTTATTGACTTCCCTGGAGCCTTGAACCTAAGAAAACAGGTCCGGTGCATTTCTTCAAGATTTCTTGGCCACCCTCAATATGGGCATCAGTATCTTTCTGTCTGAGCTGTTCCTAGGCTTGTGCTATGGTACTGTCCATTTCCATAGGTATCTAGTATATTAATTTATTCACAATAAAATGTATGTGCTATTTTCAAGGCTCTTTTATAATACAAACTATAATACATAAAAATTGCTTTTAGTATATAACTTACTAAGCCATTTTTCTTTAGAATACTCCCACTGTGTTATGGTCTGAATTCATTCTGTCATCAGTTTCTATGACACTGGATAAAATAGGTCTGTTTGCCTGAAAAGGTAGATAGTAGTTGCAACAAAGGTGTAAAAAAGCATTATTATTTCACTAACATGAACAGAGACAATTAAATGCCATAATCTTAGGAACAACCAAATGTAACTTTTTGAAGAAGATAATATCCTTCTACCTTTGAAAGAATCTACATCTGAATCACCACCATATTAGTTGACAGTTTGGTTGGGGTTTTTTAAGCTCTTTATCAGACTTTCTCTGTATTCTCACCATTATTTCTGCCAACAACATTGTAGGCACACATAGCTTGTATCACAATACCTTTCCCACCTGCTGCCTGTACCTATTCCTGATATTCTTCTGGGTTTTGTGACCCAACAGTTACACAAACAGCAAATAATTCAGTCTGAAGAGAACCAAGTAGAAGAAACAAGTTTTTTTAAACACTCTTCTGTTCCCTGAGCTTGTTTACTGCTCAGTCCTGCAGTTCTGAGAGCAGCACGGACCAAAGAACAAGCAACAGAAGCAAAGACACAGCAAAGCAGGAGGAGTTTATTAGCCTGTGTCCTCAGACTAGTGTCAGTAGGGAGATGGGGTACTGATGAGGCTTGTGGCATACATGACATACACATAAGGTATTGAGATCATACTCTCATTAGTTATTAATTTTACTGTTATTAATGTGTCATGACTCTAACAATTAGCAAAAGTAATGTATCATCCCCAAATAAACAACAGGCAAATTCTTTACATACAGTAGGTAACTGTTTTTCAATATCAGGTCACATTATCAAAAGAAAACTTTTCAGCTTATAGTACTTGCACATACCTTTTTTTTAACTTTAAATTATTTTAGTGTTTCACAGGGTCTTATCACATTAGCCTTAAATCTTCTAAAATAAAAAACATATATGCAATAAATTTTCTTTTTAATGTATTTATATTTCTATGGGGAGATGGGCACATCACTTACTGCACTTTAGTCTTGTGTTTATGGGAGGCTTTTTTGCCATTAGCAATCCATTTTGAACTGCCCTCTCAGAGAAGGACTACAAAGAATCAGAACTTTTGTTCAGCCAGGACTGCTCAGTGCTATTTCACAAACAGTATTTCCAGGAAGGAGTTCCCTTTGGATTTCATAAAACATTCTCATTGCTAAGAAACATAATTTGGAACCTATAGCTTCTGCCTGCTTCCTAATTTTTGGTCTCTGTCTTTTCATTATAAGTTCATATATTTAGATATATAATGGAGTTGTAAGCTTCTTTAAAAACAGAAATCCTTGATAAATAAATACTTAACAACCTTAATCTCTGTCATATGACCATGTTCTTAAAGCTCAATTCAACACACAGACCATTTTCAAAAGATAGTACATCTGGACTGTGGGGAAAAAAAAAATAGCAGTTATCTCCAGTCATCTGATCTCACACCAAATCCATAGCCTGTGAGACACCAAGAAGGGCACTCTTTAGGGGAAGAGAGAGAACTCCAGAAGACAATTTATTGGTCCTCTGTCCCAGTGCCAGCCTAGGCCAGGCTGTCTGTGACTGCAGCCAACTGCACATGCTGCTAGATGCATGGTAGCACCATCGTGAAGCAGCCCTTCTGTTTTGGCTAGGACAGAAAAACACACACTGCAGAATTAAGAGCAGTCTGTAGTCCTGATTAGAAATTCAGCTAACATTTTCAAAGATGGTCAGAACTCACACTGATCTCCTACAGAGCCTTTGATTAACTTCATTAATTGGGACTACAAGGAAGCATCGAGTCGTCCTCCAAATCAGCAGAGATCCAAGAGCTTTGTATCAAATGCAGAGGGCTCTGGAGACTCTTGGTCTGACATTCTCCATGAAAACAGTTTCAAGAACCAAAGCATGTAAAAAGTCAGGGAGAAAAAAAGTAAGAAAATAATGCTGACCTAGGAAGACAGATATTCTGAAAATTCCTTTCCAATAGAAGTAAGATGACAGCACTTTCTGCGAAAACACAAATTCTGCAATTTTTATTTTTGGACCTCTGAAACAAATGACAAATATGATATTTTGACAGTGTCAGATGTTTAGGTTTGACTTACGGTTTTCCTCTTTATATTCTAGTTTCAACAATAAATAAAATATTTTTATAACTTTCCCTTGAAAATGTAAAAGAAACCAATATCTTCCCACAAAAGTTACATTTTATCAAATCCATGTTTTGATAGAAAACTGCTCTAGCAGAAAGCTCTTCACCAGATCTTTCTGGAAAGTGAAAAATCACTAACATCTGTTTGACTCCGAAACACTGAAGAACTCAGTGTATCAGATTTCTCATCACAAAACATTTTAAAGGAAACTGTTCAAAAAGGAAGGACTCTATAACCATTTTGTTGCTCAATTGATTGAATAAAGTCCTCTTACTGGAACTTCAGATAAAAAAAACAAACAACAAAACATACATTAGCATGGAACTATAAAAAAGTATCCTTTACTTCATAATTTAAGTCTTATCTATTCTAAGTAAATATAGCTTTTATCTTATGCTTTTTACTGACCTGGAGTTCTCCTGGCAGCTTAGAGTTCTCCTTACTTAGTTTTTCTTGGCAAAGCTTACACACAAGCCCAGTGCTACTATGCCTTTAATTTGCTAATATTGCAAAGAAATATTTATTGCTAAAACACTACAGTAGAATTAAAACCAAAGTAGTTAATTTATTCTACTATGAAAAAGTTTCCCAAAAGTTTAAAATCATATAACTCAAATTTAAAATTGAGCCTGACTTATTGCTGAAGGCCAGTTCTCTAAACAAGATGGTCCATATCAATTATTTTGCACTAAGGGGATGATGCTTACAACACATGAAAATGCAAGGTAATGGCTTCTGGTTTTGATTAAATTTTAAGGAGAAACTACTGTAAGAATTTGATAGCAGAAAAAGCTTTTTCTGACTGTACCACTAACATAAGGCAAAATTTTTAAAAAAGCAAGAAAAACATCATAAACATAAATAATACATAAACGATACTTATTACACAAGAGATAGGAAATCCATTACTTTTTCTTCCTCACACTTTAAAAGTGGATGTTAACAGCACATACATAGGTTTGTAAGCACAGCAGTTCACAAGAATAATCGAGTGGGAAGACACAAGCATTGCATGAAAGCCTGGGTAATCCAGAATCCTAGAAACAATCCCTTAAGGTAAGGGAGGGAAGAGAAGAACAGTGTGGAAATTGCTGTTACAAGACCTACAACAAAACACACAGCATCACGACAGAATGGACAGCATGAAAGGCTGGTTTTGGGAGGGGGAAGTTAGAAGGAGGCAAGGCTCTGCTACAGCAGGGCATCTTCTGTGGCACACTCCCCCTGCAGTACTACAATCCTTCCTGCTCAATGAAGTACTAAAAGTAAAGCTGTTACCCACCAGGCCTTTTATGCAACATTCCTGCACTGGTATTAGCAGCTCAGTTAAAGTATCACAGCTATTTTAATTATCACAGCTGAGCTGGGTTTCCTCTCCTAACCAGCAACTGTTTGTGGTGCCTGGCTGGGGTTCCTCCTTGTTGTATATACAAGGAGGAACAGGGAGGGCTGGTGTGGATGCTGTGAAAGTAAAAGGGAAAAAGATGAGGAAAAAATTATGCCAGGAATCTAAGGAATTTTCTGTTTTCATGGTTTTTCATGCTCACTAATTGTTACTCCTACAGAAAATTTCTCTTCTGGCTCACGTGTGCCTGAGCATTTTGACAGTATTCTGAGTGTGTGTGTTTATTGTCTTGCTGCTGTGTTACAGAAAATGAACAGGTTGGTTTACAAGGGCTGTCAGACCCCCTGACCAGCCGGAGAGATGCATATGCTTTTCATAAGAAACTTGCAGTCATGGCTTTCTCCCACTGTCCCACCCTGCCTCCCAAGGGGCCTGGGGGCTCCCCCATGAGAAGCCCTGTCCCTGTGGGACAGTGTTCGGGGCCAGGGCAGAGCTGCTCAGCAGCCCTGCGATGCTGGGTGTGTACGAGGCTGCCCAGCTGTGCTCACCACTTCCTCCCTCGCCATGTGTTTAGCTGATGAAGAGGCTGTGGTTGGGCTCTGAGCTAACAGCTGACATTTCACTGCTGCTTACTCCTGGGTCATGCTTGTCAGCTTTTCCTTTGAATCACGAGACCTAGAAGCACATGCACACATTTTTATATCGGAAGCTCTCCCTTCTGATGTAATCCTCTTAGCCCCAAAAAACAGGACACTAGAGCCAAACCTACAAAGTTCATGTGTCTTCTGCTAGGCCAGAGAAGCAGCTTGATGTCCTGCTTGTACACCCTGTGTTAGGAAGCCCTTATCACATGTACTCTGGTTGGCTCCATACAGGACCAGTAGAAGCAGCCCTGAAAAGCAGCATGAGTGTATGTACAGCAACATCTTTTTGGTCTGACCCAACTCCTTTGCCATGGCTCCATCTTCCTCTCAGCTGTAGCTATTCCAGGGTATAGAAGCAGCACTGGCTTGAAAGTTCCACATTTCAAATAATTCTGCCAGAAAAAGCTAAGGCTTCAGCTACATTACTAAGTTTTGTAATCCTGAGAGAGGATAACATTTATTTTAAAGCAGACAGGGCAACAAATTACAGGGCTAAGCTGCAAGGGAGACAGAAGGTAGGCATTAGGAAGTCATAGAATTATAGAATAGTTTGGGTTGGAAGGGACCTTTTTAGGTCATCTTGTCCAGCCCCACTGCAGTGAACAGGGACATCTTCAACTAGATGAGGTTGCTCAGAGCCCTGTCCAGCCTGACCTTGAATGTTGCTGGGGATGGGGCATCAACCCCCTCCCTGGGCAACCTGTTCCAGTCATTCACCACACTCATCATACAAAATTGCTTCCTTATATCTAGTCTCAATCTAACCCTCTTTTAGTGTAAAACCATTATGCTTTGTCCTATTGCTCCAAGCTCTACTAAAAAGTTTGTCCCCATCTTTCTTATAGGCCTGCTCTCACTGTACAGATAGAACTGCAACTGCAGATTACTGGAAGAAAATGTGGAATTACCACCAGTTCAGGTTTTTAAGAACAGTTTAGGTATATTTGACCCTGCTTTAAAACAGATACAGAGAACTGAGTGATGTCTCTTCATGATCACCTTTCTGAGCTTCTGGACTTTCATTGGTTATGCTTTTTCTCTCTTCTCAAAGTAATGGGTTACAGATTGAATATTTTAAGACTTAAGTGAAATCAAATTACAGTATTATGAAATGCTTTTACAGTAAGTATGGAAACACTGTTAATGGGAACATAAATATTCTTAAATAGGAAGATAATAAAAATCTCACATATTTGAAGCAAATTCCAAAGCAAACTTGAGTTAGGTAGCTATCTTTGTTACCTTTTCTGATAAATTACAGGTAAGTTTGTCTCCTGCTTTTATAGTTCATAGCTATATCGACCCAGTTCCTAGAATGTTACTGTAGGGGGTTTTTACAATTTGTTTTCATTGTTAACCCTAAATTTCCTGAGGATAAATGACATGCTTTTTTTCCAGGTTCCTTGGCAGTGCCCAAACAAGATGATAACTTAAAAACAAGTGCATTCTTTGCAACCCTTTCATTATCCCATTTATTATATGGAGCTTTTCTGGTATTTTTGCTTACTCAGAACAGCCAGATACATGTCTCTTCTTCTTGTGTCAAGAGCATCAGCTGCTTTGTTTTTATTTAATATGTTGTTTTCCTGTCAGCAGAGAGCCTTTCCACTTGGTCAAGGACAAAATTCCAGCCAACTTTTTTTTTTTTCTGAATGTGAACAATGACAAAAATCTTGCCAATAAGAGTTGCCTTCCTCTTAGTGTGGGAGGTCACAAATTTGTTCTAATTATTTGGTCATTTCCCCTGGAATTCATAATGTTGGTTACAGAGACCTGCTTCACTTTCAAAGACTGGACTAAGGAGGAGAGGCATATCCTTATGTTAATCAGGCCACTGGTGCTCTGCTTTCTTGCTATCTGCTTCCCCTAAACCTGCCATTTTAAAGAATAAAAACTTAATATTCATAGGGCTATTATCCAGGCAAAAGACAACATTCAGAGAATGTACTTATTACTTGATATAGTTGCACCATGCTGATTTTTAGAAAGTCACATTTCAGCTCAGCAACTTGCTTCACTCAGCTCAGCTTGTGCTCTGTTTTATCTGACATATTACATATTGTCAGTCTGTCATGAAGAACACAGACATAGCACTGGCTAAAATTAAAAAGTTACAACATATACTAGATATATATATATCACATATTCAATCAAAGCTGTTGGGAGTTCCAACATGGGGAAAGGTGTCTGATTTTTTTCTAGTGGTGAACTTCACAATCTTCCTGAGAAACTCAGATCAGCTATTGCACAGTAGCTATACTTATTTTCAATATGCTTTGTATGTGTGTATGTTGCAGCCTTGCAGGCTGTGTGCATGTATAACTGCCAGTGACTGACTTGTCTCTTGACTTTTCTGGGGATTTGTTCTCTGTTTGAGAGATTCAACTTATACCTAGTAATAGTACAGGGTTGCAGAATACTCGGTGCTCAATAACCATCGCTCACTCAGGCAGCTGTGAACCTTAAAACTGACTGGACGCCAAGCAGCTGAGCTGCTGACAGGTGTGGAGAGATTCACTGTTGGTAAAAATGAAGTAGGAGGATTTGGGTTTTCCTTTGGAGAAATTATTTCTAAAGACCATGAGGGTGGGGAGGGGGAAGCATAACAGAAAGGATGCGATGATTTTGAGCAAGGGGTGTCATACAAAAGAACCTATGTAGTTGTGGGGAAAAAAGCAGTTGACAAACTGAGTATTGCACATGCATGTCTGCCCATATATATCTATATTTATGTCCACCTTCAGAGCATATAGATACCACTGCCACGGACCATAGCCCTGTGTGACCTGAGTGGTGACTGTGTTTTATTAGTCAACATGTTTTTCAAAGCATTATAGAAAGGAAAAGCTCTCCATAAATGCTGAGCATTGAGAGAATTACCTTGTTTTGACAGAAACAAAGTCTATTACAGTAAAGCTTGTCTCCTGCCTTGGCAAGAGAGATTTCATCACCAGTATCCCCAACTGTATTCTCCATTGTCACGATGACATCTACTGGAGGAGATAGGGTTGAACATCTATTTCTCTGTCCGAAGTATTAAGCCTTCTAACATCAGCAGGGTTGCTGTAGTTTCACACACTGAAAACTACTACAGTATTGAAATGTGTTGAAAGCAACACGACAATGTCAGTGTTCCCGATATTTTAAATTGCAGCTCACTCAAAAGACATAAGATTAAGAAGGATTAGAGGAAATAATTCAAACTTCATCTAGTATGTGCAAATAAAAATGGCCCAGACAGATAATTTTAAATGATTATATGAAAAAAGAAGAAACATGTTAAATATCTCTTGAAAGATTCAATAAACTTTGACTGTATAATAATATGTATTATTGTGGTACTCCAAAGATATGCTAATTTGAAACACAGGTTTGTTAAAGGAGATATTAGAAATCAGTTATGTAAAACAGTATGAATTCGAAAGAAAATATATGCAACACTTTATATGTGAGGTTTTTAGTTTTCTCTACAAGAAATATACCATATGTTGGCATGAATAAATAGTGTATATTCTTGCTACATTTTCACTTCATATTTGCAAATGCAAATAGCTCTTCACAATAACTGAAAAGGAGATTTGAGAATTAATGTTTTCTGAAGCATCACATCTAATTTCTTTTGTTTGAAATTAATTTCTGCAATTTATTTAGATCTGGAGTTACCAACCATTCAAGATACTTTCTCAAAAGAAAAATTTGCAGGGAAGTACGCTTCTTTTCCTTTAAGCCCATTCATCACTGCTAGACTATGGCTGCACCTTGGCAGCCTCCTCCTAGCCTGTGGAGGTCCTCTGCCTGGATGAGGGGCAGCATATGCCGAGTCACCCTATTGTCCTCTTGTTCACTCTATCCTGGTCCTTTTCAATGGAGAGGAGAAGAGAATAATTGTGGGGCAAATGCTGTGTGCTAGCAGGTGGTATCCATGTCTGGGATGGAGGGGGCACGTGGGGATTCTGGTGGTCACTTCTGGGTAAGTGTATAGAGGAGTTTCCCAGGAAAGAAGTGTGTTCAGATTTTGCCACGAAACCAAAGCAAACAAAACCAGTCCTGGCCAAATAAACTCGCAGCCTTACACTGTACAAATCCAGACTCAGTGGAAAAAAAAATTGAAAAAAAGGCTTTAATTAACAAAAGAAGATTATTTTTGCTCCCTGGAGTTCCCCTTTCCTTCTCATGGAGGAAGAGAAACAGTAACAGGTGCCTGCAGATGACCGGGTGGTCTAAGATGAATGAATTCTTCAGAAAAATCACAATATACAAAGTCAGGAAGTTTTTTCCACATGAAGGAAATTCACTGTAATAATGCTGAGAGTTGAGGACAGAAGAATAACATGAAATAATCATTTCAGTTGGCATCAGTCGTGAGAGAAATGTCATGGGGAGGAGAGGAAATGAGACTAGAGTGGGTGTCGCAGGGGACTGTGACAGTAAGGCACTGGATCTTTGACAACATACAAAGAGACAATGAAGGCTTCAAACTGCAAAATTAGATCTGGATACTGACAGCAGTGTGAGATAATGCAGGACAAACCGGGAAGACGCAATGTCTGCAGCCAGGGGGCCAACGAGGAAGAGCACCATGTATGACACGTGCTGAGCAGCTGCTCAGTCTACAAATAGGTAGGAATCCTGATGTGCACTTTGTCAAACTTCCAGAGCAAGCCTGTCCTGGATTTCAGGTTGTCTAGAAACCAGAAGAGCATCGACAAAGTAATTTGGGAGTAGATGATTGTTGCTGAAAGCAGCCATCTACTGCCTAAGGTATTAGGGTTGGCAGGCTGGGAATGTGTTGTCAATGCTTGGCAGCTTAGGAACCTTCTGAAAGGTACTAGTCACAAGCTGAAAGGAAACCACCACACCTCCAGTAAATAATATATCTCTATTAAAAAGAAAAGATGCTTCAAAATAATTTTACAAAAGGCTTCTTCAAACAACTCCACTTAGCCAACAATGAATATAAGTCACACTTCTAGGATACACTAGTGCCTTTGCTTTGAAGAACATCAGCTACATAGCTGGAGTAATAGTTACAAGAACTACTAATACATGCAACTATCTCACAGCCCCATTCATCAAATACTACACTTAGGAGGATTATACATATCAAAGAGGAGGAGACAGGAAAAGGTAAAATCACAGATCTGGAGTAGGAAAAAGACATGAAGGGAAGAGCATGGTCCTTTTCTGTCTCTCTCTCTCTCCCTCTTCTGGTTTGGTTTGGTTTGGCTTGGTTTGGCTTGGTTTGGTTTGGTTTGTTTTAATGGGGGAAAGTTGCTTATTAGCATTGCTGCAAGAAATACCTCCAACCTGAGTCCGAGCAGGTTTCTTCCCACATCCCAAGGCTCTAGCTATCATCTTTTGTGTGTGTGTGATGAAATATCATGATCCTTCTGTTTTCTGCTGGGACCCTGCCTGCACTTTACACACTATTAGTTATGGCTCCCTTAGTCCTTCACATATAACTCTACTTCTGTTTTCCTGGCTGTTAATGACAGGCATAAAGAATGACCAGCTTAAATCCTGTTATCTGTTACTTGCATATGAAAGATAAAGAGATCTTTAAACCATGAAACTGTCCACACCTACAGCTGTTAACTTTGCCTTTTTCCTGGCCCAGGAAGGCTGTGCTAAAGGAGAATACGCTGCCTGAGTGTTCTCACACCACCCAAGGCTTTAATGGCTAGGACCAGAGTTCCTTTGCAGCGAGCAGCTCCAGTGAGCCAGTGGATGCCCCTTTCAACTCCTTGCTCACACACATTTGTTCTTGAGTGCATTTCCTCCTCCTTCAGACTCAACCCTAGGCTTCCTTCATCAGAGTCTCAGGCATTGGACTTTATAAAAACAAATAATTTGATACAGTGGTACAGCAGCAGAGTCAGCTTGAGCCTCCAGAGAGCTGCTGCAAACAAAGAAATGTCTGGACAATTATATTCTTATGATTTATGCACCCATGCCTCACATGCTCTGCATGTGCCTTTTTAGTCCAACAGTGATTTGCGATCTGGGGTCTTCTAACACCTTATGGGATTCTTTCTTCATCTCCACACAGGCAGGCCATTAACTGTTCTTATCTTGTCGAGTTGCATCTCCTGCTGCTGACTGTAGTCTCTTTATCTTCTGGTTTGTGCTTCTTGTGTGTCTGCTCACCGGTAGAACACAGGAAACTGATAAAGTCCTAGACTTAGCAAAAACATTACTTAGCAACAACTATAATATCAGTGTGTTATCAATATTCTCATACTAAATCCAAAACACAGCACTGTACTACTAGGAAACATTAGCTACAAGGAAAAGTAGTAAGAAAGCAAGTTCTATTCCAGCCAAAAGCATAGACGTCAGTGAAAATCCACAGCTTGTGGCCTAAGGCTTCAGCAAACCCAGTTACTCATGCTAAGTAAGTAAAGCTAAGCAAGCAGCATACTAAATCACACAATATTATAACTCTGACTCATTCTCTTTAAAATGTACTTATTTAATCTAAATGACTAACACTTCTAACCAGCTGGATATATTTAAATTCTCTTCACAACCTCTCTCCTTTGGTTTGTCTCCAGCAGGAACTTCTGAAAAATGATCTTCCCCTCCTGTGTCTTCTCCAAGGATTTATAAGTCTTTTAACTTCTTTTGATATTCAAGGTCTCACACTGAAGTTTGTTTCTCCTTGGAGACTGCATGTAATGTCCCTGAATGCTGCTAGTTTCACTCATTATCTTTTCAGTGTAGGCTTGTCTGTTCTTGTGTGGGAACAATTACATGTTCTTTGTTTGCTCTTCCCACAGCCTCAGGCTAAGTAAGATGAAGACAGGACACTCAGAATATATCCTGTACATAAAGTATTTTCCCTCGGTGATTCAGACATGTATCTTTCATCACATTGTTGCATCTCAGTGCTAATAATTTTATTGCATCCCCTCATTTTTTTCAGTTACCTGTTGTAAGCATCCCAAACCACGGTCATTCACACTGCTTGGGTCAAAGGTCAGCCTAAACGTGACTCTGCACAAAGAACATCATCAATAGACCCTGATTACTGATGCTGTACTATGTTCATGTCAGCCTCAAAAAGTCTGCCTTAGTAATAATTTTAATAAAGATGAGAACTGTGAACATTCTTACACTATCAGAATTTCTTACTTAAATGGCCATACAGAAACTCATTTTGGCCAAGTTAAAAGGAGACATATTTCTCTCCCCTGAAAGGTCCTGTTTGCTTATCTTCCACCTCAACACAGAGAATACAAATGCCTGAGACAGACACAGCTTCAATGGGAAGAACTGGAGTGCAACTCCCATGCAGCTGCCCTGATGAGGGAACAGGATCAGCGCAATCTAATCTAATGTAGACATAGTCTACATTATATAAGGGATTATTTATTGTACCAAAGGTCAATCAGCTTGCTCCACCATGATTCTGGCACAGCAGTGTTGGTCTGGAACCTGGTGTTGAAGCCATAGGGCATCAGTATGCCCTCCCAGCACTTTCTCAATTCCCATGTGGAGTTTCCCTTCTTCTCAGGAAAACTGGAAAAAAAAAAAAGTCCTTCCAATCAGCAGTGACTCCTCTTAAGCTCAAATTTTTGCAGTGCTGGTTCTTTGCTTCACTCTAGATCTGTGTAACTCAAGGTCAATGGGACTAATGTTTTCAGACACTTTGCAAGATCAAACCACAGGAGACAGCAAATTGTAAGATTAAAACTATCTTAGGCAGTCTTTTAATCATTATAGTCATGCTTCTTGCTGGCCATGTAGGGCCTGCACCTCTCTGCTACACTTCATAGATCCTGCATCATGGCATATTGCGTTTATTGGGCCCTTGAGACAAAAAAAGCTTTATTTCTCCTCTTACAATCTTATACATTTCCGTGATGTAGCTAGTTCATCCAGCCAGACTCTAATCTGCTTCATAGAATGCTGCAAGGATCACTTACATCACTTACATGGCTGTTTGATAGCACACTTCAGCACTACACAGGACAAGGAAAAACATATCCATCTAAAAGAAAACTCAAGAGAATTTTAGACAGATAGAATGCAACTGTTCCACTGAAATTCATCCAAAAACCACCATGAGCTGGACTGTCGTTTTACTAAGTGGTTACAGCTCTGCTGACGTCAATGGATTTGCAGCTGTTCACAACAACATGAATTTGGCCTTGGATCTAACAACCTTATTGTTTGCAGGGAGGAGAGAGAAGGGTTGTTTGTTTCAGATAAAACTGAGTCAGTGATTGTGTCATAGCCCCACTCACTGCTCAGGGGAAACCAGTAAAGTCCCTATTATATTCCAGTTGCATGTGTGTTATTGGGGAGACATTAACACATTACCATGACTGAATAAGGGAGATATTGTAGATCAGTGCATATCAGGCACTATCTGACTTTTACATAGTCATAAAGACTTTTATTAATTTCTTTGAATTTCAGATTATTTTCTAAGAGGATAATATGATACACTACTGAAAACAGCCATACCATTCCTATCATCCCTGCAACGTGTATTCATTTGGCACTATCTGGGCTTGGATCCAAACAGATTACTGTGCTTTGTAATCTCCTGTTTAGTGTGTCTTTCATCCCTCTCTTGGTCACCTCCTCTGTGAGACCCCAGGGGCTCAGCTGTCTGTGCCAGGGATCTGGTGCAACATGGACTAGCTGCATAACCTTGGCTCCTCTGGGAGAACTGCTAGGTTGTGACCAAGAGCTGTGAGAAAGTCCAGGCAAAATAAAGGAAGGGAAAATTACAGAGGTAGAATTGTTGAATTGGGATAGTTAAGAGCTCCAAGAGGATCCAGAAGGAAGAACACTAAAAAGAAAGGCATAAAATGTTACAGGTAGGGAAACAGGGAGATACCACTGTCACTGGAGGTCTCAGTGAAAGACGGTAATCCATCAATCCTCATGATTTCTCCAAAAAGCAGCTAAAGCCGACTGCAGCTTCTTTAAATCATCACTAGTTGTTTCTTTGAAAACCAGCTTCTTCCTACCCACAAAACAAATGTGCAGTCAAATGAACATGACAAATACATCAGTGTCATTCTAACATGATTCCTCAAAGCTAGCTACTCTCAATAGCACATGGATTACTAACACCAAGGATCACTGCTCCTCCAGCTGTCATTCAGAGTCCAGGCCACTGCCAGGCATTCAAGGTCTCCCACATCTGTGCTATGGAAAACCTTCAAAAAACCCCAGCCCTGTGGGGAGAGATGAGTTAGAGGGGCTAGGTATTTAATTTTCAAGTAAATGCCAAAATGACGGGGCTTGTCTGTGTAGTGCCTTTTCTAAATAACCTGTGTTTTCCGGATTCCCTTCTACAGCCCTTATTATTCATCCTGGGCCCTGTCACTTCTCTGGACAGTGTGTGAAGTTCAGCTGATCATTTAGCCTTGTGCTAGCTCCATATGGCTCACGTATGCTATCCCAGGAATTATGAGAGCAACAGGACCTGTTCTAGCAGTAGGATGGAATAACAGCAAAAGCAAGAAAGTATTACAGCTGAACAGGGGCCCTCTGGCTGCAGGTATGAATTACACACTCCCTGAATTCATGCATCAGGGCACACAAAATTCTTTTTCTCCTTACAAATAAGGTGTACCATTTGTTTATATTTTGTGAGACCCGCTATCCCACACTTGCAAAGAGCATACTCTGGCATATACTTACCTCTTCTCAAACCTTTCTCTCTGCATTAATTCTTCCATACCACTCAGAGTGGGAAAATTAAAAACTAGAGCAAAGGGGTTGAGAAACACATCCAGAATTAAGCACACGTATGACTGGCATTTGTGAAAATCCATTATATAATATTTTCATAATACAAAAAGGTACACAGGAAAAAAAGCCCATGCACACAAGTTTGTGAGTGCTACTTACTCCTCAAATTCACAGTGAGTTCTCCATCCACCCAGATCTTCCCACAAGAATCAACCCTCAGAAAGTATCATTTACATTAAGACATTCAAACAAATGTTTAACAAGGAGTAAAAGTTTTATGAGACTTAAATTATCACAGGCTCATACATTGTAACATAATCCAGAATAAACTATCACTGAAATGGCATTTTAATCTTTGTGTGATGTTATTCTAACTTTAACATCAACAACTCAACATTAATTCTTGGTGTCATTAAAATAAAAAAACCCAGATTGATTCTCAGGCCTTTGGTCACTTGTGTGAGTAACATAATACTGTTTATAATTGGATATTTTAGATGGATGTACATGAATTTGTTCCAAAGGAGGTGCCTCAACTGCACGTCTCCTGAGGATGACTCACACAATGTTTCCTTGAAGGCATGCCATTTGGAATGGAAAAATATGATCTGTTTAAAAACATATATATAGAACTATCATCACATGTAAGGTTGGGACATAAAGGCTGCAAGGTCCTTTAAATGATCCAAGACAACTATGAAGGCAGTTCTCCTATCGTACTGCTTAATTAATTTGTGCCCTACTAAGAGTTGCCATATATGAGGGTAATCCTTCTCCTTTTATTGGTCTTTGAACAAGAAGCAGTTAATTGGCTTATTCAAGCAGAAGCATCTGAGGAATACCCCTTGTTCATCCCGGGAAATCTGTAAAACCTTTGAACTGGAACTGATGATACCAACCTTTTTCTTTGACAAAGGGACAGAGAAGTGGGTTGGATGAGAATCATTGTAGACAGCCAAAATATTTATTGTTCTTCAGAGTGAAGAAGCTAAATGAAGGGAAAGGTCTGGAATTAGTTCCAAACATTACCAAAGCCCAGGAGATGGATTCAGCCCACAAGAGATCTTAATGACTGTGCAACATCTCTTATGGTAAAATTAACTTATTCCACCCATTGGTTGGGGTCAGCCAAACAGGGATACAGGGAATCCTCTACTTTCTGTGTCTTGTTTACTTTATCTGTTCCCAACAGGAGATGGTTTTCAGAGTATTCATTTGTCACCGTTACCTCCTTTGGCTGGGTCTGGTGATAAATCATTCCACAATAAGCTAAAATTGAAGTGCTGGCATGAAAAAGGACCACTGCCTGACAAAAGGCATGTCCCAGCGTGGCTGCCAGGGCAGAGCTGCACTTGCTCCTCAGCCTGTCACATCCCAAGCCTGACCACTGAAATACAGAGGAGTTATATTACAACAGTGCAATTAAATAGCATGAAGTTCAGCTTGAGAGAATGCAGGAGGTATGCTTTCAAAACTAAATACATTAAGTGCTGTCTCGTTGGAACAACCTCCCTCATCCAAACCACTGGGGCCCTGAGCTCATGGACAGGCCGCAGTGCTCTGACCACCCTCACCCAGGACACCTGCTGGCTGCCCAGAGCTCCTTGTCACCTCACCTCCTCTGATGACCACTGGACCACCAGCAGGTCCTGTCAACACCCCAGCCCTATTCGGATGTGGGGGATGCCACCCTGCACAAGAGAGCATCTGTGTGCCAGGCTGGGGTCTCCTCCACAGCCTGCTCCCTCCTGGGGCACCCCCACTCTTCCAGCTGCCTGGCACAAATGTGCTGCTTTCAGATAAGCATTACTGCTTGGGTGAATAAGCAGTAAAAATTACACAGTACACACAGCAGTTACACAGCGGGAAAAAGAATCACTTTGCGAGTTGGGGCTTTAAGTGTAAATTATTTTGTGGTCCAGGTTTTCAAAGGAGACCTTAATCTTCAATGCAAAAAGGGGGGAAAAAACCTGCCTTAAATTATGAATAAGCAAATCAAGTATAAATCCATTTTAGTCTCTCTTCCCTTTGCCTTTAAAGATTTAATGCAACTGACACATCAATCAGAACAGAAAATTTGGGATGCCATGGGATGTTTAAGACACAGTTCACAGCATGGTAAGGAAACAAGAGTTTTCCTTTCATTAGCACTGAGTGCACAAGTCTAAAACTTGAGGGAAAAAAAGGGAACAATTTCATTAACAAAACAGAAGTAAAGCCATGAGAAAAGGCTACTTGGTCTCTAGAAACAAGTAGTGAGAAAGCCTCAATTCAA
Organism: Campylorhamphus procurvoides; assembly: GCA_013396655.1. NCBI lineage: Eukaryota > Metazoa > Chordata > Aves > Passeriformes > Dendrocolaptidae > Campylorhamphus > Campylorhamphus procurvoides. The sequence goes on along the minus strand of WBMV01000270.1, from coordinate 210,646 downwards.
GACATTAAAACAACTCTCCAAGCAAAGAAATCAGAAGGACCTCTAGTAAACTGTACAGGAGGGAGTATCCTGGAAATACTTCAAACACGCGGAAAGTGTTCAGACCAAATTCCCCTTGTGTTCTGGCACAGCTCAGTGCAACAAGGCATCCTTGCTCAAGAAGTCACTGGCATAAGAGCATGCTCCTAAAAAGACCAGAAACATCTAAAAATGAACTGGTCCAAAGAGCATATTGATTTCCGGAAGTCTAAGTTATCCCACTGCTTTTGGGAGTACAAGGAAATAAACCTTTAGTCTTCCTAATGTATACACTAAGGCATTCTGGCTAGTGTGGTGATAAGGCCGTTTTCTCTTTGAAGGTTATGTCTCCTGTGAGCATCAATGCTCTGACTAGTCCTGGTGCTCCTTCTGGCATAACACAGTTTAAATTCCTGTATGTGGCTGTATGGGGATTAAAAAAACAAAAACACAAAAAAACCCCAGCCTTGAGGTTGTTTGGTTGTTTTTTAAAAAAAAAAAGTGGGATGAGCTAAAATAAAAAGAATCAGAAACATTACAATTTGGAAAGTATTTTGTCATTTTGTTAGAAATATACCTGAGAGCCTCATGAAGTTCACTTAAAACAGTTAAACCTGCTGATAATCCCTGGTTTAATACTGTCTCAAATATGCATCTATTTTCTTCTTTGATGTACTATTTCCACTAATCCAGTAGTGTCTAATCTGAGTGTTTGTCATTGATATTTTTGCTCTTCTCTGTGACAAGTTGACTCTAATCCACTGAATACAAATTGATGACAAATTCAAGAGACCTGGTTTTAAAGGAGGTGTCTGCTAAATATATAATTAGGGCCTCATCTGGGAGATCTCTCTCATGCCAAATGTACCAGCTCCACTTCAGTCATCATACACTGGATGAAGCCTGTTACTGATCCCGACTCACAGGTTTCTGTTTGATTTCATTGCTTCACCTGGGTTGTTGCTCTGCTCATGACAGCAACACTGTTTGCACCCATCAGTCATCTATGCTGGCCTGAGTAGGGGGCACCTGACCTGCCACAAAAGCTGACTGAAGGCATTTGAGTCTCCAGCTACAGTACTGCCAGAAATAGGGTTGTAGTGCTGTCGTAAGATAATTAAATATTTCAGAGAGGATCACTTATTTTGAAAGGAGGTGGTTTGGTGTGGGAAAGAGGGACTTCTGATCTCTGTGGGAGGACTGCAGCATTCCCTTGGCACCCTTCTTTTCAGGGCAAAAAGCAACACTGCAAGTTGGCACTTGCAGTGCAACACTGCAAGATGTTCACTATATTCAGCACAACCTTCCCCTTCTTGCTCACATTCCTGCTGGGACCCACAATTCTCCTCATCCTCCCCATCTTCAAAAACACACACTTTGGCTACAAAAGGCAGAGGCATTGCAGACAAGATGATGGGAAAGGAAAGAGGGGAGAGGCATTGTGAGCAGTGTTGCTTCATCTAAATGAAGAAGAGGCATGTGGAGGTGGGTTACTAGATTTAGGCTCAAGAGAAAAGACACAGTACTGGAATGACAGATGAATCCATAGTGTGGCTGCAGATTCCATACCAAGTCCATATCACTGTGTCATAATTGATGTCCAGGTGTTAGAAAGCTGAATTACTTGTCAGTAGAATTGCCATGTTAAGTTTAGGGCTTGACATCCTTCAGTGACCTCAAATGTAGGGGGAGGTTAACAAAGCCTGGGGAGAAGGATGCCCACTGATAGAGGACACAAAGAATGGAGAATTTACAGGGACTTTTGGCAGAACTCCCAAGATAAGGAAAAAACTGATAAAGACAACTCAGTGACTGTGCTGAAATCAGCTCTGACTGGGTAAAAGGCACTTCCAGCAGGGGGAGATTGCTACCACCAACCCAAGAAACCCACTGACCGAAAAGAAGAGAAAGCCTGAGCCTTTGGAGTAATTACCAAGGGAAGTGAGAGATAATTAACCAGTAGAAGACAGAATACTAATTAATAAAAGAATTAGGTGACTTGTACCAACGAATTATAATGCTAAATTTTTTTTCCTAAAATAAATTGAAATAAAGTGAAAAGTTTTGGTAGTCATGGCACTGGCTTTGTGTATTTGCCCAGCACCCCTTTCTGTGCAGAACTATAAATATATCAAACACCTCTACTTTGTGTATGGATTGGCCTCTTGCACACGGGGTTGAAGAACCTATTTTGGTTTTGGTATAATGTGATATCACATACATTCACATTCAGAATTTCTACACCTTGTCTTATTTTGTGAATTGGGAAAAAAACAAAACACAGGTGAACTCTTTCCATTTGTACACAGTATATAAAATATTATTAATGGCAAAGTAACTGAGAAGCATTTCTCCTGTTCAAAGAAGTATGTGCACCCCTGAGAGAAAAGTATGCTGTGAATATATTCTAATTTTCAGTGCCAGGCTAGCATAAAGAGCTGAACAAGTTACCCTGTGTCATTTTGAATCCATACTGTGAAGTCAGGCCTTGCTAATCTTCTGCATTTCAGCACGATATCCTTATTACTTCAGTTTTTTGATTGAAAGATCTCTACCACAGTATGGATTAGAGATGATTGGATTAAGCAAACAATGTTCACTAAACATTTCAGGATATCTATCAATCTTGCACCAGTCTGTTTAGCAGCATTAGTTGATGGCTTAAAACATAATTTGATACATTTTCAAAACCACAATGGATATGATATCGCTTGTGCCAGGCCAATGGTTTTCCTGCTATGAGCTTTAGAGAGTAATCCTTTTCTACTTTTAATTTTAACCTGTTTGTGAATTGAGAGATAACAATATCATTAAACTATTAGTGTTTGTAGAGTGCTTTGAGAATAACCATGTGCTTAGAAGAAATATAGTACATTATGATGCTTTCATTGGTATTAAATTTGTTTAATTTCCTATTAATTTAAATTATTTGAATTTAATATCTCAGATACACAAGGAGCTGGCATTTCTTTCCAATCCTTACCTTGAAATCTTGAATAAGAGATTTCTGTCTCTGAGATTACAGTCTTTTCTGCCATCCCTCCAAGATTCTGGTCTCTTGGACTTGAAATATAGAACCTCTATGTGCTTGTTTTTGGGGTTTTTTTTCATCTTGACATGTTCTTCCTATATGGCTTTACTTAATTACACGTGGGAGCACATGCATGCACACGAATCCCAAAACAGGAAAGACATGGGACTATTGGAGCAAATGCAGAAGAGTGTCACCCCGACCTTGGACACAAGAAGCTGAACTCCTTAACTCAGCCAACTAAGCTCCCAGAACAGGGGAGTGCACTCTGGGGCCCAACACAGCTATGTCTGTGGCATCATATGAATACTTTCAAGATGGAATAAAACCAATAGAGGTAAATTCTTTATACTGTGAGATCTAAAATTGGGCAGATATATATTCCCAGTTTTCTCAGGCTATTACTGTGACAAGAGAGGTGTAGATTTCTCAGTTTCATACTGTTACATGATAAAATCTGGAAAGTCAGGTGATAGCTGTGTCAGTCTGTTTATTTCAATGAAACAGATGTCAAATGCATTAAAGTTCTTACAACTTCCATGAGTAATAACGCTTAAGACAGCAGAACCACAGAATATCAAGAGTACAAAGTCCATTTTATTAAGGCTTACCACGAGACATGATAGGAACAAAGGGGCTCACTCCTTTTATTAATAAAAGAGCCTCACGTTATTTCTGCACAAATCTCCCTCCAAGTCTTGGCATTAGGCTGTTCAACACTTTGCTATCTGTGGAATTAAAACTGGAAACTTCACAGCAGGAGCACGAACAGCGAACTCACACTGAAGCACGTCTTTAGCTGCCACAACCGTAACCGTAAAGCAAGGATCAGAGAATTAAATATTTTGGCCGTGGCGTTA